>JAQGBH010000677.1:0-44831 GCA_034698265.1 Sminthurinus aureus
AGCTCATTTGAATATTTCTGCGGTCTCCACTGCAAGAGGCGCTGCATAAAGTGGTAAAAAAAAACCTTTAAAGTCCTCGGTCTTTACTAGGGTCTAGTGAGCGTACGAGGAAAATAAAATAAGACCCTATTTTCAAATCTACAGGGATTTGGAATAAAATAGAATCAAGTTGAATAAAATAAGAGAGCTTGGGGATTTCTTTCTTGTACACGTATATGTCCTTGTATTTTGTATTTGGTATTTTGGATGCTTAACTAAAGAAGACCAACAACTTTCTGCCATGTACAACGTGTGTAGTGTGTACAATGTACGAGTACAAAGTACAATGTATACACAACGGAATCGTGTTTTCCCATTCTTCTTCTCTCTCCCACTTTCTCTCTACTTACAACTTACAGACATTTTTATTCTTACAGTAAGACGACATTCATGACACGACTCTCTATAAGAAAAATCTCTATGCACACAAAAGGAGGCCAGAAAGTAGAAACTCCTTGACTAAACATCTCACTCTTCCTCTGGCTCCTTTTTCTTTCATTCTTCGTTAGATTGTACATTGTACATTTTAGATTTTAGATTCTAGATTCTAGAGTCTAGAGTCTTGGAGTACACAAAAGGGGATGGGAGAATGGGAGAAAACGTGAGACTAGGACTTTCTTGTCCTTCTATGGCTGGAGACTTTTGTGTAAACTTTCCTCTCAAATCCTCCCGTGAGACTCATCGTTATTCTCTTTCCCTCTTAGTCAAAACTCGGACTCTGGACTCTGGACTCAACTCATAAGGGCAAAAACAAGTTCAGGGTTCTTTGCATTTGGCATTTGGTCATGCCAACAAATTTTGGTTAGACTGTAGACTGTAGACTGACTGAGCAACACATAAACATTATCTACGTGCAAAGATAAATAATAAATATTATCTATTGTATACAAATGCCCGTGTCACATAACTTTATCCCACAAAATATTTTTATTGAATTAAATCCCGACTTAAAAACGTACAACTGGAGTCCATTTAAAATTTGACAGTTTCTGTAGTCAGTAGTTACTCAAGTAAATTAAAATTTGTTCCTCATATCGATAAAATAGTTAAGTGTTTATTGTTTCGAATTTATGCACCTCTCAATTTTTCACCAGGAGCTTTTATCCTTTTCATCAAGTATCAAGGTACAAAGATCAAAGAGGAATGACTAGTACATTTTTCTACTCTGTGTGAAAAAACATGGATCAAGTGTGAACTATTCCAAGCAGATGAGCTTCAGCAGCATAACAGGTAGATGTTGGTAAAACTGTTTTTAAAATTGACCAAGACATGTTATTTTGGCAAACGTAAGCCAAAATGTTTCAAAGTGCCTAAAAATTGAAACAACACCTCATGCACCAATTGACACAAAACGGTGAAAATGTTGAGCAGTCAGAATTTGCTATGCGTTTTACCTTGTATGCACCTACCAAAAATCAAGAGTCAAGAGCATAGCTGGAAACTGGAAAGTCAACGGCCTGTTTATTATCTACACTCTACACTCTTACTACAGAATCTTTTCATTTTGCCTTAACTTGTACACAATCTACAACTTACAACTTACAATCTACAACTTGAAACGTACAATGTACAATTTACGGGCATATAGAAAAAAGGGAGAGAAATTTATGAAATATGGAATACATGAATTTGGGGGTGTGGAATGCGGAGGAAAAAGTTAAAGCAAGTTTTCTGGGCTTTAATGTCAATTTTTCAGTTCAGCTGATCCAAACCTTTGAAACCTTTGAACTTTGAACTGAACTGAATTGGATTGTCAAAAGTCAGTAGTCAGTAGTCAAAGTTTCTAGTTTCTAGTTTCTAGCAGACTAGCATTTCTAGTATATTTACAGCAGTAACATTTTTCTTATTCTTTTCTTTGTAACATTCTTGCCCTTTTTCATAATATATCATGGATTGTTATATGAAAAGAAGGCAAAATACAGATATTTGGTAGAGAAAGAAAGACAGAAAATTGTGGCTTGCAGTATTTTTGGTTTGGTTTGGTTTTGGAAATTTCTTGCAAATGTATGTATTTATGAGAAGTTATACATTGACTCTGCACTCCACACTCTACATTCTACACTCCACACTCTATGCTCAAAACTTGTACAGCGTTCGGTATTCTATACTCTATACATTTATGTATTTATGTGTGGCTCGCTGTTTGCCGTCCTCCGTCGTCCGTGCAAAAAACTAAAATAACAGACAACAGAGAAATTTATGCAGGGGAGCGGAACCAACAACATTTTCCTCCTTCCTTCCGTGGACGTTCGGGAACAGTGAACAGTGAACAGTGAACAGTGGACCAGACGACAGACAGACCCCTCAGGAGCAAACAGCCATGTAAAAGTACCGCCGGTACGTATGCAAACTTGTATTTTAGTGTACTATCTGTATCTGTCCATCTGTATCTATCTGTTTGTTGATATATTATGCATTGAGATTGAGATAGGCATTGGAAAACTACGAGTCTACGAGTTTGTGGTTACCACAATTTGAAATGCAGTCAGAGAAAGGGCAAAGGAAAAGGAAAGTACGAGAGAAATGTGGAAAAGAAAAATGTTTTTCATGCTGAATAAAATTGAGGAGAAAACTCTAACATTTATTTAATATTGAATACTGAATACCGAATACCCATCCGATGGGTATGGACTATGGACTTTTACAATTTACAAGGGAAACTATTTCTTAACCACGGCTAACGGCCAAATGTTTACACAGTCTCTCACATTCTCCATGTAATATCAACTTTTTCAGTCAATATTCTATACAAATATACAAATACACTCTGTATCTAAAGTGTAAACTGTACACTGTCGAAACATTGTACATTGTACATGCTGTAGAGACTATTTTTTGTAACTTGTAACTTGTAAATACGCATTGAACATTGAACATTGATTAACCTACCGTGAAAATTGAGCACAGAAACCAAGAAAAAATGAAAAATAACCCATTTATCATGAAAAATAAAGTACACGGCATAAAATAAATTCGAACATTTTCTCCACTGCTAACTTTTGGGAACATAAATAAAGTAAAAGTTTCCTTAATGGGGAAGGTAATGTAGTCTAAATTCCCAAATTACCAAATGATGAGAATCAAGATCGTTTAAAATAGTTATTCAATAGTCAATAGTCAAGTATGCTATAAATTATGAGCTGTGGTTTGTGGTTTATACTTTGGAGCATAATAATATTTGCATCATTATAATATTAGCTTGCTGTACTGCACCATATTATTATAGTAAGTGTTTTTAACCATAATTACCAGTTATTATGTAAATTATGCAGTATGGCAGTGTGCACTGTGCATAGATCATGAATCATAGATCATAGATCATGGCTTACAAATATTATTCAATGACTGTGCAGTATTTGTATGAAATGAGCCCTTACAACATTGAACACAGAACACACAACATACGATATGCAGTGTGCAGTGTGCATGGTGTGTAGAGAAATAATCAATTTGTGTGAAGAAGATTGGGATTGTTTTTTCATGGAATTTCAATATTCCATACCGTGCCAACACCGAACAGTATCGTACAAGCAGAGCAGAACATAACATAATTAATGTAGTGACATTAGACATGTGTGTATTTTGTTACATTGAAAGTGTGGACATTGGACGTGGAGAATATTCAGAAGCGGTTGAAAAGTACGGTACATCCAGTGTTGCATACAGGAAAAGTCGGATGTTGAATGTCGAATGTGGAATGAGTGAATTAAATATCGAGTATTTGATGCATGGAAAAGAGAAACCATACTCCGAGGTGGAGATGACGATGATGATGGTGATGAGTGTAAAAGAGTAATAATAATCAAATATATAAGCCATGTAGAAAGCAGAAAGTAGTACAAAATGTATAAAACGTATAAAATAAAGAGTACTCTTGCACATACATCACAAAATGTAAGGACAGAAACCCACAATGCACAATATACAATATACATTACACATTACCCATACGGACAGAAGATGAATAAATGTTGGCATATATAGTGTATGGTCACATTACATGACTGAATGTGATGACAGAGCATCGTAATTTCTCAAATTACAATATGCTTATGTCATCATAAAGTTTTCTCTCAACATCATTTCCCACTTTCATTACTTAATGACATATTCAGACTCTATTCTCCACACTCTAGACTCTAGACTCTAGACTCCACACTCCCTACTCCATTTCACTTTATGTTCCAGATCCACAAGTTCACAGTTTTATTCACTCTTCACTAAAAACTGTCGCTGACTTTCTCTCTCTGTCTCTCTCTCTCTCTTTGGCTTCCGATGCATGGACAAGCTGTACTCTACATTCTACATGTAATATCAACTTGGAGGGTTGTGGTCTGGGCGGAACTTTTTTAACATCCCGCAACATCATCTTCACTCTTGAGGTCTAAAGTCGGTAGTCTGTAGTTTGTAGTAACGAGTGGCAGTAACTAGTGCGGTAGGGAAACTGTAATTCTGGTCTGGTCTAGTTTTAACTCTTGCTCTCCCTCAGTTTTCCCACTCAGTTTTTCTACTATTAGTTGCTGGTTGATGGTTAACTTTGTCAGAGTTTTAACCGAGCTACATGTGTCATGTGATGTGTATCACACAAAGGGATATCAATGTCGATATATGATAATGTACAGCGTACAATGTACATTGTACATGCATAGAGAAGTGATGGTTATACTTGATGACTTGGCTTGACTTGGCTTGGCTTGGCTCGACTTGATTTGACTTGAGTGTTCTACAACTTTTTAGAAGGCTCTTTCAATTTTCTACCCTCATCAAAACCTTCCTTTCCAAATGTTCTCTCTCCTACTACACTGACACTGTATTCTCTATTTAATAACCCACGCGAGTTATTTCACGAGTTTTCCAAAACTGTTTGAAATACTGTCATTTCGACTTTCGACTTTCGACTTTCCACGTTCTACTTTCTAATTTCTAATGTGGTCATAAACTTTACTAGCGGCACTACATAATTTTATTTGAAAAGTCTGTATTATCGTTGACAATTAGTCAGCAGGAAGCATGAATGTTGAATATCATATCCATCTACCATATGTATTATGTATTATGTAATAGTGTTTTGCAGCACAATTTCTAGTACAATATTAGTGGATATTAGTGGCGTCAAATGATGTGTATGATTTTGCAGCAAAAATCATTAATATGACAAATAGAGTTAATATTGTAGTTTGTAGTAAAAAGGATTCCTCATTTCAACGTGACAAACTATCACATCTACGACGTGTTGCTAAATTATGAATTACTCTCCATATCTCCATATCCATTTCAATTGCAAAGGGAAAGGCGAAAAAACCACTAATATTTCAATTCACTCGAGCATGTCCAGCATTTTGAGAATTTCCAGCATTCAAGCATTCAAGCTTTCTCTATAGACACGACGGATACACGATACACCAAGGTCATAAGTTATGAGCCATTTTTCTAGATTCTTGATTCTTGATTCTCGATTCCCGGTCCGCCGGGATCACAAAGAAGAAAGAACAAAGAAGAGAAAATTCGGAACGAGCTGTATTCTATTGTACTGTATTGTATTTAAAGGATAAATACATACCGTACGTATCGTATCTATTGCCACAATTCATATGAAGAATCAAGACGGCAGTTAGGACGGAAATCAATTTGAGATGGTGCAGGAATTCAGACCACGTCGCTAAATAAGGGCCAATCGTGACCATTCCTTTTCTCTACTTTTTTACCTCCCTATATCTATATCATATTAGTACGTATATCGTGTATCTAGCCCAGCTACAATTGTATAACGATATATCTATGATAAAGTATAGAGAGTGTAAAGTGCAGAGGCACTAGGACCAAAAATGAAATGAAATCTGTGCGGACAGAAGCAGAAGGATACAAGAAAGGATCAGAAAGATGAAAAGAGTCCTTGTGGAGGTATAAAAAAGTTGAATGACTCCTTAAGGAACCTTTTCTTGGTAATATGGACACAGATATTGACGGTGAAGAGTCAATGAAGCGAGATTGTACTAACGGTACGCTATGTTATCATTATTGTTATTCAATCTGACAAGCCAAGCCAAACCAAACCGAGCCAAGTCAATTCAAGTCAAACTCTGAAACTCGGAACGTTACCATTTTGCAGGTCAGCTTCAATCTTGCCCTTTTTTCCACATAATATTTTATGATGAACAAATGTACACTGTACACTGTACATTGTACATGGAAAGTACATGGAAATGTTGATGTTCAAGTTTTGGATTTTAAGAAAAATTGCTCTGGTTTTCTGATTTACGATCAACAATCATGATGGGAAATATCAATAAATAGTTTTCATCTCCATTTCCTTCCTTCTCGTTTCTGTACGATGTTTTGTATTTTGTATTTTGTATTTGGTATTCTGTAATGTAATATAAACTGTATCTTTAACTGAAAATTTTCGACTAAATTCCCTTGTACATTGTAGACTGTACACGGTAGACTGCAGACATTTCCATTTCCCATCGACTTGACTATAATAGTCTAGTAAATAAAAATGATACAATCGGATGGAGCATGGAGCATGGAGCTTGGAGCACACACGAAACAGAAACAGAGCTGTACAAACACAGACCCACGCACATCCATCCATACATAAACATAAAATGGGGTTAGCCACGAGGAGAATAATTATGGAAATTATCAGCCACTACCTATTTACGGTACTCTCTCTATATTATTTATACTGTACTAAATATTATAAATGAACATGCTCCGTAATATATTCTCCATTCTACAATCTACAATCTACATTCTCCATTCTACACTCTACACTTGTACATGATCCACCCAAGTCACTTGTGCTTGTGCTTGTGTATAAATTATATTTTGGGTTTTATGTAGGTTGAACCAACTCTGCATTCTAATATGTCTGTCATCTGCACAATTTCCCTCAAAATCTCGTAATATATGTTGCAAAATCCGGCTCCAACTGCTACTTATTCCCCATCATCATACACTACGTTTACACTATAAAGGTAAAGAGAAGAGGAAGAAGAAGCAGAAGGAAAAGAGGAGAAAGAGAAAGCTCAAATGACGGAATATGTACACAAAGTCTCTCTTCTCTCTTGTCGCAGCTACTCTCTCTTTCCAGGGTTATGTAAATTATGGTAATTCGAATTTGAACGGAGTATTAAGTCACTCTTCTTCGTCCTCCGTGTCTACGTTTCTACGATTCCACGATTCCACGTTTCTATACTCCAATCCTACGCATGCTGGATGTTGAATGTTGAATGTTGGATGCTGGATGTTGGATCTGGTCTGCTCTGTTTGAGTCAATATCAAATGCCCAAAGTCAAAGTCAAAAGGCAAAACCTTTCTCCCACTTTCTCTTCTTTTACTCTCTGCCAACTCTGTACTTTTCAAAGTCACAGACACAGACACAGACACAGTTACAGCCACAGTCTAAGCCAAAGCCACATCGACAGCCATATCCACAGTATTTCTAAAACAAACTAAGACAAAAAATAAACCAGGCAAACTTTCTCAGTTCCTCCAAAGCTAATCACAAATTCTATCTTTGTTTTCTCTCTCTGAGAAGAAAACCAAAACCAAAAGGAATGGAAAATACTGAAATGACAAAGAAGAAATATGCACGCATCATATATCATATAGAATATAGAGTACAGATTTTTGTACACAGTAATAAGGCCACAATATAGAGTATAAAATATATTGTAGAATCATGAACTGACGATGCGAGAAAAAGCAAGAAAATCTAGAATCCAGAATCCAGAATCTAAACCAAAACAAGTATATAGAAATGAATAGTTTATGCACTCACTCTTGCAATTTACTATTTACACATTCACGTACCCCTACACAAAACAAAACAACACACAACACACAATACGCCAAATTTTCTAACACATTCTATCTTCTATAGTCAGAATCAGAATCAGAGTCAGATTCGCACACAACTTTTCCATCTCTGTTTACTTCTGTGTTTCAGATTTGAGATTTGAGATTCCAAAGTCAGAGTCAGAGCCAGAGCCAAACACAAACTATACAATCTGCAATCTACAAAGACCAGCGTCACACTCGGATTATTCCAGCTTAAACTCTCTCTGTCTACTGTATATTATGTATTATGTAGTCTTCAGTTCAGTTCAGTTCAGTTGTTAAGTAAATAACCAGCAACCAGAGTAACCACACTCTACACTCTACACTCTATTACACGTACCACGAGAAATTGGAACAAAATATCCAAAAACTCAAGGAAAACTTTTCTTGCCCTTGTTTTGCTCTTCTATATGAGGCTTCATCTTCTCCTTCTCCCCACTTCTTTTTCTTCTTCTTCTCTTTCACTTCTCCGAACTTGGATCAACCACACAAACAAAGCAAGTCTAGAATCTAGAATCTAGAAGCCAGGAGCCAGGAGCCGGAATCCAGAATTTCACACACACAACAGGAATCGGAAAATGGTGTTTTCCACATGAAGAATCTCCACATATTTCACAATAATAGGATGAAGGATAAATAAACTGCTGGCAAATAACGAAGGCCGAAAAATTATACAAAGTTTTTCTATCCACTAAATTCAAAACTCCCACTCAGTTGCCTTTTCACACCTTTGAAATTTGAAATTACGAATTTACTCGTTATTGATTTTAAATTTACACTGGAGGAGTAGCAAGTAGGTCATGTAAAGTAGTTGGAAACGGATTAAGGACTCTAAATCCTCACTTTTTCAAACCAAGGAAAACTGTTGAATTCAACTACCGTATTTCACCAAATAATACCCCTGGGGAGTTTTTTGAATCATTTGTTGGGTACTGAGGCACTATTTGAAGGTCGGGAATTATTTGAAGGTGGGGTATTATTTGGTGAAATACGGTAAATCATATATTTACTTTAGAATTTTTACCCGAAAAGACAACAGTAATCAATATCAATATCAAAAGAGCTTTGAGCTTTGAGTAGTGACTGAAATTTGCACTGTGAACTGTGAACACTAAAAAATGCTTGAGAGTAAGAGGTAATCATATCACAAGAATAGAAGGTAGAACAGAAAATAGAATAGACTGGAATACTGTGAGCTAATTTGACTCCCTTTTCTCGACTCTCGATTCTCGATTCTCGATTCCTCACCTCAAAAAGGAATGTTTTCATGCTAAATTTATGAGGACACTAGACACTATACACGAGAAACATTATGCATTCCCATTTATATATTTATCCCATAATATTTTACAGCTGACTTCTCTATTCTCTGTTCTCTCGTTTCTATCATATTATGGCTTCAACATGTGTTTTTTACATCCTAAAAGTTTAAAGCAGCAGTTGGGAATCGACAATTTTTCTTCGCTCTTTACATATTATATGGTCCATTTATATGGTACATACAAAGAATACATAGAATAATAGAATATCTATATATCTGTCTGCATTTTATTATGGCTCGCTTACTCTTTCACCTCTACGCTCTACCTCTACAATCTACAAAGATCGACTACATGTACTGTGTTCTCAAACTAGAAGGTAGGAAACATATAGAACTCTTGCTCCTTTCCGTTCTCGCCTTCACTTTCACTTCAGAAGAAGAGAAAGAGAGAGCCAGAGAAAATTGTAAACTCCTTGTGGAATTGAAAGCACAATGGCACTGGCAGTCACAATGTCAACGTGAAACGGCGGCAGAACCAGCACCAAGACGAGGACCGGCAACGAAAACGACAATGGAGAAAAGAGAATCAAATTGAATTCAACGACAGGGCGTTCAATAAAATGACCATTTTACACAGCCTAAAGTCCTACAAATATCCTGCATCCCAGCATCCTGCATATTGTCAGTGACAGTGATGCAATGTGCTTGGGAGAATGGGAATGGCATATCTAACAGCATTCAACATTCAACATTCGGATTCTGGCTTCTCAGCTTTAGACTTTGGATTTTAGATAGAGCATGTTAGAGGTTAGTGAAAAAGTACGTCCTTCTTTTCACCATTATTTTGAAACGGGGAACATTTCAAAGGAATTTTGTGCATTATTCCCAATTTTATGCAAAGAGGATGGAATTTCTTTCTCCAAAACTTTCTGGTCCAATTAATAAAAAGGCAAAATTTATGACATTCCCTAACACACAAGGGCAAGGCTCTAGACTCTAGACTGTAGACTGTACAATGCAGAGAAAACATGACCATCACCATTATATTCCGGTATTACTAACCTGTTTTCATTCAAAAATCCTCAAAACCTGGAAGCATGAAAAATACTGATTACTGATATGTTATCTTTTACCCTTGAATTTATGTTCAAGAATTCAAGGATTCAAAGATCAAGGTACAATTTTGGCGGCAAATATTTAATTTAACAAATGCTACATCCTGGGATTAATAAAATAAATTTTGGATTCTTTTGAATTTTGAAAAGTTTCAGAAAGAGCAGTCTAGAGTCTAGAGGCTGGAGACTGATTGAGAGAAAACTAATGCACTAATACGCTAATAATAGAGCATATATTATATAGAAAACAGAAAAAAGAAAGCCGCTTAGCTCACTTTAGTTGCAGAAAAAAATGGAGAGAAAAACACCTTAGATTTATACTCAAAAGACTTATACTTGTTGTTGTAGTTAGAAAGCTTTAATAACAATAGGAAAATACGTCAAACAAACGTCAGAATAAGAGCTCTTCCCTCATTTCCACATTTTAGCCACGTCTTTGTGATTACACAATAAGACAATGGGAAATGAAAAACTTAATCTACCATAAACTACAAGCTACAAGCTACCAGACACAAGACAAGAATAGCGGGTCAGGAGAAGAGGTTTGCACAGAGAAAAGTAAAAAGGTTGCTTTGGTTTTCTCACCTGAGCTTCTGGAACCTGACGGGTGGAAAATCGCTTGAGAAAGGAGTCTTCCCTCTTCAGGGGTGCTTTTTTCTGGATTGTGGATGTAATTGCACCAGAAAGCTGCACCGTTGTGCGAAGCTTCATCCAGCGCTGCGAAGATTGTTTCCTGTAGATTATGGAAAAATCAAACAAACTCCCATTAGTTTTCCATCCTCACACCTTAACGGCAGGCACCACGACGTAAATATACTGATATTATTATATGTACTTTCTCAATTCAATTCATTTCAATTCAATTGAGAAGAGAGTTTTAACATTAATTGAGTAATTCATCCACCCATTTAAAAGATTTGATCAGTTGCTCACATACAAAAGACACAGAGAGACACTTTACCTCTAAACGATATACATTATACACTGTACACTTTACATTAGACTTACACATCATTATTCGGATTATATATATATCCTGGGTGGTCTTTTCAAAACGGTCTTTGACATTTGACCTTTGACATTTGGCATTAGCTACAACTGTTTTGAAAAGATCACCCACGATATACGATATTTTATTTGGATCAATAATCAATACGCATAAATACAATACATAATACACCGACCACCGACATTCAAAAGAATCACAAGAGAGAACAAGAAACAGTTAGACATTGTTGTTATTTTATATATTATTTCAATCACATGGTTTATTTTGGTACACTTTGACATTTTGGTTTGGTTTGACTTGGTTAAATTTTAATTGTTTCATTACATTGAACTTACACGGAGGGTTTTACATTTTACACAAACCACCAAATGGGAGAATCAACCACCAATTTAATTATTAATTACAGAATACGAGATATGGTAGAGACTAGAGGCTAGAGACAGAGACAGACTACCACTCACAATCAATGATCAATTAAATATTAATAACCAAACGGTCTGACTTGACTCATTTGGACTTGGGTTAGCGCAGTTACATTTACACTTACGATTACTTAGATTCATTCACCTATCCAACAATCCAGCAAGTCAGCAGTTCAACAATTTAACAAATCAACAGCGGCCAACACAACCATTTCAAAACCATAAACAAGCGAAAGAAAGAGAAAGTTAGATATAAAAAAGTGTTTTCACAACACTGAATTTTGAATTTAAAATTTAAAACACTTTAACATTTAATTTCATCACAGTTAATTTTGCTGTAGGTAGGTACAAATTTTGATTTAAGCAAGTTGAGTCACATTATTTAAATAGGGTTAAAATATTTATTATTGGTGGGGAAAGCGGTATTTATCCGCGGTTCAAAATCCATTACAAAATCAACAAGAAAAGTTACATTTATATTTTTTATGCCATCAAACATGCAGAGCATTGAGAATTGAGCAAGGACAAAATGACAACAAAACGTCTGAAATCAAATGAAAGTGTTGTACTACAATACAACTATGTTATTGTATTGTAGTTTTATTTTGCATTTGACTCGGGTTTTCCTTGTTCCGTTTTTCCGTTCATTTTTATTTTCATCTGAATACCGTATCCTGCCCCATCATTGTAAATTGTAAATGTATCACGTTCTCTACTGTGTAATTGCAATTGAGAGGGAAATGACAAGACAAATGTGACGGAAGTTTACATGTGGAAATATTGAGTTGATATTTTGTATCGTGTATTGTGTAAATTGTGTATGTAATACGATATTCCTGTATCATGGGCTTTGACATTTGTTAGTTTAAAACTATGGAACATTTCAATGTCGGTGTTCTTGTCAATGTCAATGTCAACATCGTGTCTAAGTGGGAAAATATCTGCTGTAGACATTCTAGAAGGTCTAGAAATTCTAGAAATTCTAGAAATTCTAGAAATTCTACACATCTAGACATTCAATTCCACGCCATTGACACTGACAAATATATTTATTCTCATACAAACAACCAAACGCACACATAGACACTCTGAGCTCTGACAATGAGAGAAAACAGAAAGACAAAAACAGCAAGATGAAAGTTCGGGGATCTTGGTATATTTTTTACATGTCCTGTCTGCTCTTCTATTATTTAGCTCTAGCCTGCTTGAACATTGCATATATTATATAATATATTTAACATATAGCACAAAGCATTACATATTTATAGTACAGAATCCACAAGATGTGAAAAAGTGTAGAGTATAAGATTTTCCCCTGGCTTCTATTCCGTTCCATGTTCCAAGCTTGGCGGGATCAATCTATCCATGAATCTATCTGCACTTTATAGATACAAAGCACGTAAATATCACTAGACAGTAGAGTGGCATGAACAGTGATCAAGTACGCGTACAAATAAAAATAATAATCATAATAATAATTCGGTGACTATTGGAACACGATCCAGCTACTTATTTGACTGAATATTGAATAACTCGACATAAAGTCAAGCACTGCCTTGTAGTAAGCACAATCAGAAGCGGTTAGGCACGTATCACGACTGGCGAGACTGTGTGATATTCAAACATTGGATTTTAAAAGCAAATATCATGTAGTATAGGTAGCTAACTAATTATTTTGGATTCAAATCCTAACAAAAAACTCTACTCCAACTGCAAAATTAAATATACAAAATCAAGGCAGTTCCAGTCACTAAAGTGCAGATATACCCAGCTAAAAACCTAAAAAGATGAAAATGGAATAATATTATTTTGTAAAGAGAAATTCCTGAAAAAGTATCGAGTATTGAGTATTGAGTTCAAGGTTCACGTATTGTTTAATTTTTGAATGAACCAAGGTCAAAATATGTACAATATAGAATATAGAATGTACATTGATAAAAACCTGACGCCAGTAGAAGCCAGTAGGTAAAGTAAGCATCTTTAATGAGCTGAAAAAGAGTGAGCAATTTTGTATTAAGCGAGTTGACGGAGTAAGGAGTGAGTCAATTTTAACACTCAACACTCGACCCATTTCGTACAAGCTTACGATTTTGGATTCAAGAGATTTTATAGCTTGCTGTTATTTTTATTGGATTCAGTACCATGACAACCTTGTACCACGCTGAAGACTGAATACAGAAGACAGAAGACACAAGACATACTGCGATAGAGACAAAGTCAAATGGGATGAACTTGAAGGTAAAGGACGTGGCAACAGGAGTATAAAAAGAATAGTTCATTTCAAGTAAAGTGTGCACTGTGCACTGTACTTTGTATTTACTACAGCAAAATCTGTACAATCTCACGCATATCTCTCATTTTATCACTCTGGGTGAGACTGAACGACTTTCGGAAGTCATTGAGGGAAAACAGAGGAAAGTCTGCCGTAAAAATTTAGGAAAGGAAGGAAGGAAAAGACTACAATGAAATAACATACATCCTCCTTCTTTCTTTCTTTCTTTCTCCATCCAATCTTTCTATTTTCTATACCAGCCGACCTATACATTATGATGTCTCAGATAAAATTCCAACGGTACAGTTAAGAGCCTAGTAAGAATGACATAGACAAGGACAAAGACAAAGACAACAAAGTGCTATTTTTATTCCCTTATACATTGAAAATACAATCTATACTCAAACTCAAGTAAAATGTACAAGCTTTTCTTATCTACTTGCCTTTTGCCTTTAAATGGTTCGTGGTCAACTAGTTAAAAGCTCCGTCGAGAGTAGAAAAAACTAAATGACGGATGAATTGCCTGACCATTGACCGTTGACCGTCCAATTTTTTCCTCACTTGTACTTTTCTTGGGGAAAAAGATGACAGTTTACATGTTTAATGTACATTGTTCATTGTTCATGTATGATTGTTGATTGTCTTTAGCTTTTAGACGTTGATTTGTTGTACATTTTAAGTGGTATTTTTTAATTACCAGACCAAACGGAGGACATTATAATTAACTCCAGTTTATTATCATTTTGAACTGATGATACAGAAACAATGGGGAAATGAAGCAAAAATGAGGCTTTATTGTGAAATTGTAAATTGGAGAATTTTCGCCTATTTTCTAATTTCCTGCTGCATGAAAAGAGCAATAAAAGGCGGCTGCAAGAGTTGCAACTTGCAAGGTTTCATCGTCCACTCATCCAACAGTAAAATTTGCCAAAGTGCACTCCACATTTTACATCGTACACAACGGATGAAAAATACTCGTACACAGTTAAAATGGGGAGAATGATAATACTGGAATGAGGATAAGTAAAATCTTTTCTAGTGTCTCAAGTCTCGGGTCTAGAGTTGCTCCGTAAAAGAAGGAGAGTAGACGGAGAAGAAGTAAAAGTTTCAAGGAGATAAAAAACAAGAAGAAAGTATAACTAAGACTGGAGACTGAAGAATGAAAAATCAAGTGACCAGGAAAAATGTGTATCTTGAGTTTCATCCTCTTCCTGCTTCAAAGTTGTTCACCACGTCGATGGGTGGTCATCCATCGACTCTCCTAATCGAAGAGCAAGGGAAAAACTTATGACAAAAAGGTTCAGAACCAAACTCAACTATCTGTATTTCCGAACCACAACCAAACCATGAAACTTTTATATGGGTTCACTTTTTCGCCTTACCCCCACAAACTTTGCTTCAATATCCAGCACACAGGACGAGCAAGTTACAAGTATCTAGATTCTGCATTCTACATTATACATATCCAAGCTTATACAAACAAATACGGAAATTTCCAGGGGAAAGCAAACAAAATCTATCAAGTTCAAGAGAGCACAAAAAATCTATTTTCTCCATAACTAAATACACATGCATTGTGCATATTGTAATACGTATCTCTATGTGTTGCTTTCGCTCTTTGAGAGTTGATACTTTATACTTTTAATAAGAAAAAAAGGAAAGAAAAAGATGGATTTGAACAAGGTTAGAGACTCGAGACTAGAGAATGGAGGTTGGAGAATGACGGAGGGAAAGAAAATAGAAGAGGCAAACTAGAAACTACAATGCTAAAAAATATTTGGAAGAGGAAAGTTTTTTAATTATTGTATCGTTCCCATCATTTTCACTTTCTTTTCCTATGCCTTGACGCTTACACGTTCCCAGAAAACCCGAGACTAGAGACTAGAAACTAGAGAATTGATATATAATACCAAAAACAAGCAGTAAAAAACTGGAGGGGTATAATTGATATCTATGTAATCCACAATCCATAATAGTTGTGTATTGTGTAGGTTAGCATCCTTTATCCCTTGAATGATGTATTGATATATATTGATTGTAATGATCCTTGATCCACGATCCTTGGGATCTTTGAATCTAAGAGTTTTTGGATTTTTCGAGTTTTAGATTTTTAGATTTTTAGATTGTGCCCTTTGGAAAACTGATGGAGTACTCGACAGTCGACATTTACAAGGGCGGTCTCAACTCTCTCAAGTTTAGATTGATTTCAATACAATATATTTCACCATCTTTACAGTTTATTTTTTTAAGCTTTCTCCCTCCAACAAACAGCAAACAACAGCCAAACCAGCCAGCCACCATTCATGCTAAAGTTGATGATGATGAATGAACAGGATTTTTGACAGTCTCCAATCAAATACTCGTTTCTCTTCCTCAAAAAAGACATGGGAATTAAAACCAGCTTTGTATTTTGTCTACAGTTTCCTTTGCTCTTCAACTGTTCCAGTGTTCACTGTTCAATCCAAGAGTAAAGCGCAATGGTGTGGCGGTGGTGGTGGTTGAGTTGATATGGTACATGGGGAACAGGGTGTTTTTCACTACACCAGTTTTGTTTCTTTTTTCAACTTTACACTTTTCCTCTAAAATTCTGTTTCCAGTTGGCTAGCACTGGGGTAGTAGCTGGCTGGAAAAAATGGGACGGCTTTAGGGGGGTTCATTTTTATCCTTTTAGCATTATCAATGAAATGGGCTACCAATGTCGGAACCCCGATCTATTCAGTTGTTGGATTATTTTCATTTTCAATCCATTCAATTTAACTTGAAGTGTAACTCGTGTCTAACCATCTATAATTTTGTACTTGCCACGCACGCATATTTATATTCGGTCAATTTTATAGCGGCCCGACTCATTCAAATTTACTCAAATCATGATTTTCTTTTTCTTTTTGCAGTTGAAAAATAAAAGTAAGAAACATTCTCAAAACAAAACGTTGGTTCTCTCACTAGTCACTAGTTGTTGTGTTTTGAATTTAGCGTTTAGAATTTCGAATTAGAAGGCTGGATTTAGGCTGTGAAAATCACGTCATGATTGATGAGATACTAAATGGTTCTTGAATTTGGGACCTTCACATTGGAATTTTCTCAAGTAGCCATTTCAGCCCACGAACACCCAACGTCCATGTCTAACGTCCAATGTCCACATTGTCTATGGTCTATGGTCCATTCTGGAATTCGGGAGAGAGAAAGTGGAAGAATCAACAACATGAGTGTGGGAAATTAGCTGTGAAAAAAAGAGGAAAAAATTCCTCCTGTGGAGAAATGTAGAAAAACTTTTAGTCTACAAATTTTCCCAATGCTCAATACTCAATGCTGGCTACTGCCTACACACAGAAATAGGATTCTCTACAGACTACAGACACAGGGACCGAGGTAAAGACAGGAGATATAAAAGCCATAATGGTAGGGAGTAGAGAGTGTCTAGTGTCTAGATTCTAGATTCTAGATTCTAGTGACTATGTTTTAGTTTATATTGGTTCTTTGGTTCTTTTTGGTATTTGGTTCCTGATGGCTATAGCTAAACAAATACAAGGGAAAGGAGAGAAAGCGTGGAAAATCAAGAGCGACAATCAAATATATTGATTTCTCTACTCTCCACTGTATGCTGTATGCTCTATACTCTACTCTTTGCCCTATACTCTTTGCTCTTTCTCCTACATACCCGTACTCGTACTCGTTTTCGTACTAACCCAGATTCTATGTTCTGTGTGGATGCATCTCGCCCTCTATATCCTTTTGTATCTTCCTATATGTATATCCAACATCCAGGATATACTCAAATCCAGAGTGAGATAGATAGAAAGCCAATAAAAAAGCGAGAGGAGTAGCAGATAACTTTCTAACTCTCGCCATCTCTCCCACTCTCTCTCTGTCATTCTATTTTCATCTCAAACTTTTTCTCCAGGTTCCAGGTTCCAGGTTTAACGTTCACTGTTCAGTGTTCAACGGAGAAAGTTGAGAGTCTCGAGTCTCGAGTCTGGAGTACGGAGTATGGAAAAAAGAGAGTAGAGAATGGAAAGTCTCAAGTCAGGAATCCAGAATCCAAAATCTAGAATCTTTCATGTGCTTTCGCCTTCATTCTTTTTTATCAGTAGTCGCACCGTGCCGTTTCAGACAAGTAAACGTGCAAACGTAGGCTCCTCAATGCTCAATTCTCAATGCTCAATTCTCAATGCTCAATGCTCAGCTGCATCTTTTCCATATAAAAGTAGGGGAATACATACCTACAATGTTATATGACCACGGCCCACTGTACACATGTACTTCTATAGAGATGGATGGAGCGTTGAACTGAGCTGAAAGTGTCGTCATTACGTAATCTTAAAGAACGTTTCTTCTTTTCAGTTATCCCATTCTGTACTCAGACGCATCCCTGTGCGGCGCTCCTTGTCTTTGTCTTTGTCCTGGGATATTGGGTCTCTTTTGTCTTGACTCTTGTCTCTTGTCTCTTGTCTTTCTTCCGTGTTCAGCCCGTTGGCTCCTTTGCTGCTGAGACTCGAGACTCAAGACTCGAGACTGGATATTGAGTAGAATGCAACTTGAGGTTTTCTACTCTCTCCTCTCGACTCCTCTTGTCATTTTACTGCTCCACTCTGATGTCTGATGTCTCGTGTCTGATGTCTCCTTGGTTAACGTTAACTCATTTCTGTTCATTTCTTATCAAGTCTGGAGTCTGGAGGAGGAGAGGCGAAAACCTCTTATGCTGCTTCATTTTCTTTTGTACATTTTACATTGTACAGCTGGAGGAAAGGCTTAAACCAGTAACTAAACCAAATAATGAAGCTGAAAGACAGAAAGATAGGTAGTAAGTTGGTTCTTGTTTGCCACAGTTATATTAGTATTTCGGGGGCTGGGCGGTTTTCACAGGAGGAAAAGCAAGAATGATAATACGGGGGAAATATACGACTTCCTCTTTTTCATTTTACTTTCCCCATTGAATTACACGGGAGCTTTGGACCTCTGAGTTTGGAGTTTGGAGTTTGAGTTTGGTGTTTTTGGACCTTGAATTAGCCCAAGATTATGTGCTCATTCCTTCTCTTCATATTCTTGATTCTTGATTCTTGATTCTTGATACTCTCACTCTATCGTCCTCTTTGTCTTTGCCTTTGTCTTTTAAGCTTTGCCAATTACAGCGGCTTGTATTGTTTTGCACAGACAGACAGAGTGCAGAGTGCAGGGGAAGAGAAGGCGAATGAAACAAGAAACAAGGAAATGACAGTTTATGCCATGCTTCAACTTACATTATTACTTCCATCTTCCAACACCAAGACACCAACTAGTCACACTAGTCACACTAGTCATTTTCACTTTCTTTTGTCTGTCATTCCTTTTTACTCTCGTCCTCTGTGTCTTTGTCTGACTGTGTGACTCTTTTTCAAATACAAGGGGAAGGAAGAAGGTAAAATGAAAGGGAGAAAGTTTGACAATCCCAGAGCAAGAATTCTCATTTTGTCTCAATTTGAAATAAAAGGAGAAGCTTAGTACCAGAATCTAGGATCTAGGATCTAGAATCTAGAACCTAGAATGTAAAATGTATCTTAGACGTTTTGTGTATGTGTACACAGCGTGTGATTAAAGTGGGAAGGAAGCCATTTTTGTCACACATGTATTAATGCCTTAGCCTAAGGGCTATGGTTTTCATTATTCTCTGGTTTGCTCCGGATTACACCTTTTTATCCTAAAACTTTTAGAGTTAAATTTTAGAGTTTGTAGCTGTGTATTTGTAGTGTAACCACTTACACGTACTTGATCCTGTTGTTAAATAATAGTAACAACTAAAATGTACAATGTACAATTTACGTGCCTTTTAACTTTTAATTTCCACTCTGAAAATGTAACAGACAGATTTACAAATTTGCAGACTTAGAGACTTAGAGATACATAGAGCATGGTTTAACAACTTACAACTTACAACATTTCAAATTGCTTGCTATTATGTCCATTGAGCACAGAACATGGCTGTCAATTGAGATTGTCACCATATTATGTGCTTGTTTGAAAATTAGACAGAGCCTCGAGCCTCAGGTACATTCAGAAACTTGACTATTAGCAAAGTTCCACTTTTACAATAGCCAATAGTGACAAAGCCAAAGCCAGTGGATTAACAACATTAATATCAAAAGCAAAGGAAATTCTTATTATCAGCCGTAGACAGCCGAGATCTCTACTGTTTCGCTCTTCAGAGCTCATCAGTACGGCAACTACACAGGTCGAGGTCAGGGGTCAAACTAAATTGAAAATGAAAAAGGAACTCTTTCACAAATCCAAAATAGCTAACTCCTCCTTTTTTGTCAAAAGCAAAAACTTTTGTTTACGGCTGTTTCGTTGAATTGAAACCAAAATTGTAATAAGAATTTCCTTAGCGATTTACGGAATTTCCAAATAAAAAACATTAATATCAATACCTATTTATGAAGCACAATTAGACAAACAGATGCATGAGTCATGTCATAAAATTCCAATTTTGAAGCTTAAATATAAAGCAGCAGTTTTGAGCCGTATTAATTTTATAGGAGCAGGGAACATTAAGATAAAGATTAAAGATACACATACAAAAACACCATATCATAAAACTTTTAGGGTTTTTGTATACTAGTCTATGTAGCTAGTTAAATGTTAATTATAACGTTATTTATATACTATGATTTGGTAAGCATATATATTTAAAACAGGGAGGGTCACAAGTCACACGGGGATTTTTTTATATCATGTGGTTAAATATTACATTATCAATCATTAATATTGTATGTGTACGGTAAACGGTAAACGGGGTTTCCTGGGTGACAAATTATTATATTATTACATGAGTTAGACGTTAGACGCTTAGAAACTTAGGTTAGAACTTTAGAAAGATACACGTATGAAGAAAACTAGATGACAACGATGTGGAATGTGGGGCTATTGGAAAAAATACGTTCCTCCAACAACATTTGTTTTGGTTTACAAGACAAACGTTTACAAGGTCTTTAGAATTGAGAATAAACAAAGATAGTGTTGAAAACCATTTATTTATTCATGAGAATAGGGACACAAGAAACAACATGTTATACATGTATGGAGTATGGGGTACGAAAAAATGGAGTTGCAAACAACATTTGAATAGAACGAATACAAGTTGGAGACAATTCTACGGTAGTTAAAAATTTAGATGTAGAAGCATCCAACGCGGTAGAGTAGTTATTATCTCCTATGAAAAAAAAGCAGTGCCAGGTTAACATTACGGAAATTAAATTCAAAGTGACGCCGCCAGTCTAAAATAGGTTGTTCCTAGAAAAAATACATAATTTACGGATCTACTCAAAATTTGGAGCTTTGGAGCTGGCGGTGGCACTGTGAACTCATGGGTAAGAGCTAAAAGGGGTAAACAAAGGGAATATTGTCAATTGTCAACTGTTCAGCGGTTAAAAAAACATGCATTTTTGCAAAGGGTCAAAAACGGAGAAAAATCCGAGCAGAGGTGTTACTTTACTCATCAAAGATTGGGTTTGTTTAACATCAAAAATTATTCACACTTTGCACTTTCACCATACATTGACAGATTATGGATTATAAACATTCCGCAAAATTCATGTTAGGAGGTTGTACAAACGGTTCCAAAATTCAAAATTAGGGAATACTTGAAAAATACAAATTTATTAAAAAACAGAGAATCATGGAAGAATCATGAATCATCAATTTCATACTTGATACTTGACATTTCCAAAGTCAAAATTCAAAAGGTACGGAAATTTATGAGCTTGGCTTGCTAAAAAATGTAGAGTCAAAACTACTAAACACTAAACAGCGACATTAAAAAAAAGTTTATAAAGTCATCATTTTAGAACTATTTAAAAAAAGTGCTGAAATGTTTATTATAGAAAAGTCCAAAATTTGGGAAGCAGGTACAGTATCAGTAGATAGACAAGCAAAAGGGATGGAAAGGGGATTTTGAATGGGATTTATGCATAAAATACCTTCTAATCCTTCTTAGTCTTGAATACAACGCAATTACAGAACGAATTTTTGTCCATTGTTGCTCTCCAACACTTTTTGATCTAGATCGGGATTGAAGCCTGAAAAATTAATCACGAGCTCTCGTTTTTTTTCTATGTATTTTATTGAATTTTACACTTATAAATATTTTGTGTTAGTTTAAAGTTCAAACGGTCAAACGTTCATTACTAGTACATATCTTGTGTATTATGTATTATGTAATATTAATTCTTCCTCTTTCTTATGTTTTCAATCATCTATTACGGTCACAGTTTATGGTTTATACCGTACGGTTTACTTGAGTCAAAAGGCAAACGTCAAGCGTCACAGTTCATAAATGCTATTTCAACTATCAACATAATTCAAACTTTTTTTCTTCATTTTGCCCACACAAGGAGACACTTCCATTCCAAACACATTTTCATAATTATAAATCAAATCAAATCAAATACATTATACATTATTATTATATACATTTAAAAATACACATGGTAGTTTTGTTTGTATCTGTATTTTAAAACACAAGTTGAGTTATTATTTATTAAGGGACAATTTTTTAAACAAATACAATAAGGTAGGGACATCATAAATACGTCAAGTTGTATGTTGTTTAATTGCACTCAAAATTCAAAACTCAAAACTTGAACGTAATCAGCCGTACATATGTATGAGCGTGTGGTTAAGTCAATACAGTAATAGGGGAACTGAAAATTGTACACAAAGTATTAGTTTATTTATTGATCCCAGATCACACTCTCATCATCATCATCATTCATGGTACAAATAAAGTCAAAAATCCTCCCGAAGTGAGGATTTTATATCGCCTTGAAAGCATAAATGCATTAGGCTCCCGATGCGAAGCAGAGTATAAGAATTCTTCGTATAATAAACTTGCCCAGTAGTTTGAACATTTTCACACTAGAGGGCGCTGACAAGTTTAAAATTTTCCCGCTAGGTGGCGCTAGTTTTGTTGTCTCACATTACCCCAATGTGCACGGACAGCCAGACACAACAATACTCTGCTTCGCATCGTAAAAACAAGAGTTGATGATTATGATTAGTACGGTCACTCATCATTATGAACACTGTAAATAAACTTGTAAATAAATTAGTAAATAAATACATAAGCCACTCTCACAGGTTGTAGTTAGTTAGGTTGGTTGGTAGGTACTTGTACAGAAATATTATGGATATGCCGTATTATTTAAAGTGTAGTCTGTAGTCTGGGTTTCGCAGTTGATGTTTATCTCATGTTATAGCCTGTGGTCGCCGCAAATTTATTTTGCAACGGATATCTGGGTGAATGGATCGTGTGATGATGCATTCACATCTCATCGCCATTGGATTCCTCGTCATTATTATTATTATCATCGTTCTTTATCTATGCATTATGCATATACTATGTACTCCATGTGTAAGGTTTATCATAAGTCACTGCGTACTGGACTGGATACTGGATAATAATTCTAGTTGGAATAATACGTGATCCGTAAATTATGAAGAGTGAAAAGAGTCTAACTCGGCGAGTCCAGAATCCAGAATCCAACATACAGAAAATTTAGAGCGAAAGTCATAAAGGGTCCTTATCACATTAACTCATTAGTGGACGCTTCACTGAGCTGAGCTGATCTGAATTTTCTCCTCTTCCTTGAATAATACTGCCAAAATGAGTTGAGTTTTATTTACTTATTTATCATATATGAGTAATGAGTGTACAAAAACTCTCAAGTGGTCGTCAATAGCAACGACCACTAAATCATGTGTGTGTTATGCAGAAACAGGAATAAAATATATTACAGTGAAGACTACTTGGACAACGTGCATCAGATCAGATACAGATCATTAAAATTTCCGACTGAACCAGCTTACGCTTACTCATTACTCAGATATGAAAGGAAAAGTACCTAAATAAATTCATAAGTGTACAATATACGATATACATGATATTATGTCAGTTCACGTGTGTAAGTGCAATGGAGCCTGGTAGCTGATCCCTGGTGTTTTTGTCAACTTGTCTAAAGTCAAAACTTGTACTGAAATTCCAATTTCTCGAGCTTCTACCTTCTCATGATTCCTTAACATGTCGAATCTCAAACCTCAAAATTTTAAAAAGTATTGAGCATTGGACATTTTCAAATAATTGTCGTTATACATCCGGTACATAATCCACAAAACTTGATGCATCGAAAACTGTAGTCCGTATTGAATTTATACTCTATGAAATTTCTATTCTAATCCCGACTAAATATTTTTCACACGCTTGCAAACATTATCAAAATATGTTGTAATGTTTCATGTACAAACAAATTAGTAATAATAATAATTATTAATCATTATTATCATCATCTTGACGACAAAAAAAGAAAGTCTGCTTCCTAATATCAACTCATATTTTATTAGTTTTAATTTCCACCGCGATATTGGATTTTGGGCATTGCATATTAGAGTGTGGACGGAAATTAAATTTTAAATTACAAATCCAGTCAACAACCGGAACAACCACACTGCACCTTCTGACGAAAAAAGAGTTGGAGAAAAGGGAAATGAAAAACATTCACATATGCATATTTTATTATACAGATATTAGTCACCGGACCACAACATACGCCACTATCAATGTGCATGAATGTACATTGTACATTGTACATGGTTCAATGTGTGACTATTTGCTCCTTTGCTGCTACTTAGCGAGGAGGTAATTCAATTATAAAAGTTATTGTTATTGCTATTGCTGTTGCAATTTCTTCTCACTTGCTCCTCTCAATTCCATCTACATACTTTAGTCCAGTTCATTTTGCTTCATTTCACATTTTACATTATGCGGAATGTGCACCGTCCGTTGGCCGTTGTCCGTTGTAAACGAACCAAATTCTTTATGTATACTTAGAATTTACATGGAACGGTAAACAGTAAATAGTACTGTACAAAGTACAAAGAAGAAGCAGACAATCAGAAAGGAAAACATGGTTCACGAATCCGCAATATTATTATTATTATTATTAGGTAATGCCTAATACCGTTACAATTGCTGGCAATTCTGGTTCTGGTTCTGGTACTTTGTTCAATACTTTTATTTGTACGTAGTCTCAAGTCTCAATGTCCATGTTCATTGTTCAGTGGTTAGTGTCACTTAGCTCTGAGCTCTGAGACATAGTCAATAGTCAATAGTCACAGGAAGAGACAGATACAGCTAAACAGAGAGAAATTGGACACTGTTGAGAGGAGTGAAAAAATACATATAATTGCTTGATATAATGGTGCAGAGTGTGGAAAGGAGATAGTATTAAAGTGTTTGTATTAGTATTATTACGAGTGTGGAAGTTGGATGTGGATGGACGAAGGACGAAGGACGGTGGATGGATGTGCATGCATGCAGTAGTACTAGAGATATTGGATATTGGATGGGATTGGATGTGAGTGTGGAGGAAATGTTCCAATTATTAGCTCAATTTGGGTTCTTTCATTTGTCTGTCGAGTGTTTTCAGATATTGTACACAGACAGAGGCAAACCCACACAGTATATCTAAAACCCTAGAACCAAGAGCGACGAAGAAACCTTATGACCATCGGAAGCTCCATGCTCCATGCATGTTCATGTCCAAATCCATATCCATTTTCATTCCGTGGCATACCAAACCAAACCAGACCAGACTAAACCATACGATGCTGCTCTCATTCAACACCACTGCGAACAGTGAGCATTGAGCATTGAGTAGTTTGACTGTTTCATGCAATATCCTGATAATGGCGATAATTTCAACGAGTAGATGGTTTAGAAGAGGAAAGGGAAACAAAGTTACGGGTTATGTGAAGAAGAGTATAGGCAAGAGGGGAAATACTCGTCTGGTTTGGTTTAGTTTGTAGTCTGGTCTGGCCGCCTGCCGTCTTCCAATTAGAATTGGGTGTTTTCTTCTATTCTCCACTACTTTCTCTCTCTCTCTCTCTCTCTCTTTCTCTTGCTCTCTTGCTCTGATCTCACTTACTGTTGTTATAACCGACGTATTATTATTTTGTACATGCAGTATTACAATTTGAAATTCCTAGTGTCACTTCCATCTCCCATCTCATTGTACTTTTGTATTTTGTTTTACTCAAGTGGCTCATTTTTGCTTGTGTTTAGTGTTTATGAAATTGTGAAAACATTATAAATACACAGAATATTAAATAAAATGTTTCATATCCACACTAGTTTTTACAGCAACATGAGAAGTGAAAAGTTTCAGGAATATTTGATATTGCAAAAAGTCTGTCATTTTTTTAAATGCCTCACAAAACTAAAGCATGAGCTTTGAGCTTTGAGCCTCTAAAGATTTCATGCACTCGTATATACGCACATGTAGGCGGTGTTGAAAATTGAGCTTTCACTTTGCTATCATATACTTGCGCCTCACGTGTTACATTTTGTCCTTTGTCCTTGATCATATATAAATACACACTTGAAAAATTATCACGTTTGAAAATTTGAAAATTTTGAATGAGTCTACAGTCTACAGTCTAGAGTGTAGAGCTGAAAGGTTGTTTTGAGAACTAAAGAGAACTTTGTGCAATTAAGGAGTAAAAAGAAACATGCATTTGTCGGTTGCTTTCACCCGGTCTTTTATGTATATTTCCTATTTGGCAGTTTTTAGCTGGAAGTGATTCTACAGAGACAAATTATAGAATAATTTATTGCGTTTGATGAGTGTGCTCTATCTCTTATTTCGTATCTCATATCTCTATGACTTATGAATTATGACTAATATGTAAAATGTAAAATGTAAAGCTGGAAAATAAACGTGTTGTATGATGTTACAGAATATTGTATGTTAAATGTTGTAGGCTGTAGTTTGTAGATTGACTAATGGGTTATTTCGAGTACTTTCACTTACTTGTACTTGTGCTTTAGTCTACAGTCTAAAGTCTACAGTCTACAGTCTATATTCTGCATGTGCATGAGGAGCAATGAGCAATAAGCATTGAGCATAACGGTACAAGATGGAGAAGGAGAACATACATAAAATATAAATAAGAGGAATCGCGACAATGACTAATAAAGTAATTAATGAACACGAGAGACTTTATAAGTGTCTACCGAATATCCAACATCCAACATCCAACTTGTAACATTCATGTGTATTTTACCATGATGAAATATGAAATACAAATTATGAAACTATGAAACAGTCCTTCGTACCTTGTGTTTCCCCATTAAGATACAGAATACAGACCATATACAGTATACACGGAGAAAATAGAGCATAGAGCATAGATGAAAGAGGAAAGCATATCAAATAAAATACAGGAGAGAGAAACTTGCAATATTTCCGTTGATAATGAAAAGGCACTGGTGCAAACGTCAAACGGCAAACGTCAACAGTCAAACGACAAACGGCAAAAGTCAAAAGCCTCATCTATCCAAACTACAAGAAATATTTCATTTTCTCTATTCCATGTTCCGCCATGGATAAAAATGGGAGAAAAACATGAGGATGCTTATATTTCATAATGTTGCAATTTGTTTTGGATACCGTTTTACGGTACACAGTATGCAGTATATGGTATATGGTATACAGTGCTATAGCTCTTAGGCATATGGACAATTTCCATTTTCCATATTCCATATTCCATGTTCAGAGCACCGTGTACCATGTCAGTTTAATACAGCACAGTATCATTTGCATATGTAGACGATAGACGATAGTCCATGGACTGTTCTTTCATGAGTTATGGGTAATAACATGTGAAATTTGAATACGTTCCGCCATTTTACCAATACCAATATTACTAGGTACTAGGTGCTAGACATATCCGAGGTAGTTAGAGGATTAAATGGGAGCTGTCATTTAAAAATATTATGACACGAGCTATCAGTCAGTCATCCTGTCTGTTTTTCATCATACACACTGAAATACATGATGACTTCCGGCTTCGGCTCTGACGCCGGCTCTGCCTCTCATTCATTCATTCAGTCTCACTCACTCACAGGAGAGTCATGTCACAGTCAATTTATACAACGGTTCCCTTATCCATTATCTCATCATTTAACATTTAATAATGCTCATTTTCCTCTAAAGTTTACACACAAATCCAGAATCTAGAACAGGGAACAGATAGTTTTTGTAGTTTGTACTCTGTGCTCTGTTCTGTCCATGTATTATTCTGCCTGCTGTGTTTGTAGAATGTTGAATGTAGAATGTAGAGTGTAGATTACCCTAATCAATATTTGCCAGCTAGAAAACCTTTGGGATTCCATTCCTTCCCTTTTCCGTTGGTGAGTAAAATGCGAGTGACCGAAATAACTCTTAACCGCACACATTTACTTCCACTCGACTCGAATGATCCAGCATTCAACATTCAACAATCAACAGCCATGTAAAATGTACGTAAAATAAAAGTTGCAAAATTATTATGATAATAGCAATAATTATTCTTACTCACGGTGGAAGGTGGAGCTGATAAACCTTAGAACCTTAGAACCTTAGAACCTTTGAAAAGAAAAGCCCTTAAATTTACTTGGACTTAGAGATTATAAATTATGGATTATGGATTTTGGATTTTAGAGTTCAAAGTTTAGCACACCCTGAAAAATACATTTTACAAAGTTTTCTAAACTTTCTCATGTCTACTTTGGTGAGCAGAGGAATAAATTATAAGAAAAAGACTGTGCGTGGCGTGGCATGGCGTGGCTTGGCGTGTAAAGAAAACATTGTAAAGTTGTTGAAGCTGTCTATGAGTATGTGGATGTGGAAGTTGCGTGTTGCGTAACCACTGTCTCGAGTCTCAAGTCTCAAGTTTTCCTACACTCTTAAATTATGGCTTACGACTTATGTCTTGAGTCTTGACACTCAACCTTTGACACCTCATCATCAAGTTTATCCTGTTCTCAAGTCTCAAGTCTCAAGTTATACGAGTAATTTTGAAATATTAATCAAGTACAAAAAGACTTTCTGCTACACAAACCTCCACGTGTTCAATTTTCTTTGTTTTCCGGGATTTGGGTAAAAAGTAAAAGGTGAAAGAAGGTAAATGGAGTAGAAAGTAGAATGGATATGATTTTGAATTTAGGAAAACATTATTATGAAATTTCTCGCTAGTTTGAAACAGGACAATGTGAGAATTGATATAAATTATTAATTTATTAAAATTTACAATTTCCGGTAATTATTTTGTGATATTGAAAATCAAAATGAACGAGTTTCTCAATGGACGACCAACGAGTTTTCATACTGACGACAAGTATGATAAAACATATTTGACATTTGACAACATCAAGTTGACTGTAGACTGTAGACCAAAGGCTAAAGGATAGTTAATGACAAGTCAAGAGTCAAGAGTCGAGACGAATCGAGCCCGGTTCACTGAAATCTAGTCAAATCTAGTCAAGTCAAAGTTGAAGAACTCATCTTGATCCTTACGCAGCTTTTATATTACTTGTTCTCGCACTTGCTCTCCTCGTCATCTGCATCACCATCACCATTGTCATTATCATTAGCATCAACATCCACATCATAGCTACTTGATGTAAATCTTCATGAATAATTATCCAATGTTCCTCCTCCTCCACACAGCAATTTCTCAAGAAAAGTACATTTTCCCTTTCTCTCCCGTCTTGTGTCTTCTGCAGTCTCTGCTCTCTGCTCAATTTCCAATGGAGAGAAAAGAGTTGACATGGAAATGTGTACACAGTCGACAGTCGACAGTCAACAGTCAAGGACCAGGAAATTAAAATATGCATTTACACACATCTAGATTTATATATTATACATGCACGAGGTTTCTATAGTCTCTCTTGCTCAATGCTCAAGCCACTCGACATACCACATTCGGCATTCGATAAGAGAGACTATCTACTATCTCTTTTTCTATCTTTAAAGGCCAAAGTCTACTGTAATTTTGCAGACGGATATCTATCTATCTATCTACGTTTTCGCAGATACTAGATACTAGATACTAGACAGCTCTCGACTTTCGACTTTACTAAAGTTGAGTCGGTCAAAAACCGACAGAGCAACTACCAACTTTGTTCCTCCCCTCTGAAAATTTTCCAGTCCTGCACCGTATATACTTTCTAGTGTCTAGTATCAGCATCTTTTATGTCCATCCATCCATACTCCATACTTCATACATCGGTATCTGTCTGCATATGAGTATAACATATATGAACATACATGTACAATGTAAAATGTACACACAAACTCTCTCTTTCTCCGTCTGGTTATGGCGTCAACATCCTTCTTTCTAGAAATCTCCGTCTTTGTAAACTTCTTTCGAGATAGTCTAGTTTATGAATCATTGAAAATCCTCCTACTCTGCTCCTCGTGCCCTACTCACTCCACTCACTCAGCACATTTTTATTCACTCAACCAACTGAAAACAACTCCTTCATAGATTTTCATCCTTCAACTTTCCCTCACATAAATATCACCTATGAGTCGAAACTCAAAACTCGGAGCTGCTTCTATGAACTGTGCATTTTGTACAGTGTACAGTGTACACTGTACACACACATATGGTTTGAATCTAGAATCTAGAGTCTAGAGACTAGAATATTTATGTGTGTAAAAATTTGGGTGGGCTCTGGACTCATTCCAGATGTCAGTTGACCTCTCTTTCTTTACTCTCCAAGTACAATAAATTTTTATCCATTGTAAAAATTGTACAGCATATATTTTTTTTCTAAAATTACGGGATTCTCAACGCTCGATACTCGATATTCGATAGTAAAAATGTAAAAAAAACTACGTGGTTCATTGGAGATTCAAAATGTGTGTAAACTGTAAAAGGGTAAAAGAGGTCACTTTCAAAACTTTCGATACTTTCGAGACATTGGACACTTTCAAACATTTGAGTGTGTCAAAAAGGTAGATATTTTATTCCGAGTGGTTAGTTTCTTTTTGTATAAAGTATAAAATCCCAATATTCTGCACCATATTCTGCCAATGGAATTGGAATAGTTTACTACAAAGAGTAATGAAATGCTTTTGAAATGTTCTAAACAATGGATAATGGATAAGATAAAAATTTATAAGGAGGAGGAGCAGGACAAAAAAGGGAGGTACTCAAAAAATAAATCAGTAGTCAATAGTCAAGTAGTCAGAATTATGGAAAAAGTCAATATGAATATCTTCGTGTACATGAAAAACTCCTGTACATTGTTTGAGAAATTTTCTCTTGAGAAACAGACTGTCTCAACCAAACACCAAACCAGCTAAAACTTTGTCCATGCTTTGGATTCGGATTCGAGTTTGGGTTGGGATTGGGATTGAGATTGGTTTTCGGGTGTGCCGTTGGACTATTTCAGAGGCTTAAATTGATCTAGCTTCATTCTTTATGTTTAGTGCCGAGTTGATATGATTCCAATTGGGATTTTGAAGAAGCGTGAACTTTTGAGATAAACCTTGTTATCCACTTGGCTGTAGGGCATGACAAGACAAACTTGGACTTTATTCTCAACAATAATAAAAACAAAAACACAAACATAAATAAATCAAATCATGCCGTGTTATAAAATCCGTATCCGTATTCGTATTCATATTCATATTCATATTCGTATTTGTATCCGCATCCGTTTTCGTTTAGGTCAATATGTGGACTTGTTGTTTTTTATCCTTTTTATTATAATTGTTCATTGTGTACGGTTCACGGCTGTTTTCAGCTTATGATTATTTACTAAATGACCTAACAAAAATTACAAGGTGAAATTTATCCTCGAGTCTAGAGTCTAGAGTCTCGAGGATAAGTTATTTAATAATTTAGTAAATTATTTTGCAATTATTAACCTTTTTTCTTTTACATGAAAAAGTTTTCAACCGTCATTTGGCGGGCGTTATTTACCATACAAAAACTATGGAAAATTCCTCCAACAAAAACAAAAACAATAAAGTACTGGGAAATTTCCACTGTACGTTGTACTTTCCACGACACGAGTTTTATTTGTATTTGTATTTGTATTTCCTATTGACAATTGACAATTGTACACACCCAACTGGCAATTGCACACCTTTTATCATCCGGAAATGAATGAAATTCATCTTATGACGCAATATGCATACTATAAAAAGTACAGTGTACCGTTTACCGCGTGCAGGCTGTTGGGCATATTGCGACTTTTCTGTTGTTATACTGAAATATCGATATATGTATATGTATATCCTTCCGCAAAGTTCAAACTACACACTACAAACAAAAGTCAGTGGTTTTTTCACCTACTCCTTCCACCTTCCATACATGCGTGTATTTACTGTATTTCATCCAGTAGGTTGAGAAATAATGAGACCAGGATGACAGATCAGAAGGAGGAAATGGATTGTGTAAGGGATTTCTTTCTCTCTCTGCTCTCTTGGTTTGTTTGTCTCTCCTTGAAAAATAATCCTGGTAGAGACATTTACACGTGTGCCTTGAACGTTGAACACTGAACATTGAACAGGATTCTTCTAAAGGCGAGTCAACGGATACTGAAACGAGACCGATTGGGAGGAGACTCATTCACTCTACTGATATTCCACTCCACTCCAGTACTCCAGTCAATCCAGTGCAGGTTAGCTCAATTTAACCGTCTTTTGTCCTTTCCTTCATAAAATCAAACATGTTCCTGGTTCCATGTTCCAGGTGGTAAAACTGACTTCCATATCTATCTATCTATCTCTACAATATGCTGTTCAAAAGACAGAGCCAACGAGCAAACGAGCCATCTTTGATACAAAGTGTACTGACTACTGACAATGGCAATGGTATTACAAATTTCAGGTATAAAATCTGGGCTGTGGTTTCCCGTTCCCAGCTACAAAACTACAACTGTAACTACAAACATCTATATTTTAGTGTAGTAAAAACAGAGCGAGTCAATAGATATATTATTTATTCTACCTATTTCTGTAAACGGCTGAGGAGCTTATTTATTCCTTCACCTGTGTATTGTACATTGTAGATATATATTTTCCATATTCTATATTCTATATTCTATATTCTAGATTCTAGATTCTAGACTGGATCTGTGAGATTTACAAACGACTGAGATAACCGAGGCTGATTACAAAGAGAGATACAAAGAGACCGTCACAAGTCAAAAGGATATTGATACAGAGATAAGCTACAAACTAGGAAACAAATAGAACCAAATATTCAGCCAGCAGCATTTTAACCTGTGTATCAGATTCTGTTTCTGCTTCTGTAGGTTGAACGAAAGTGTCTGTCTACTGTGTACTCTGCACAATGTATATTGTACATTGTACATTGTACATGTACACATAATTATAACACGGCACAGGTACATATTGCACGCAATATGCAATCTACACCATCTATGCAAAATTCTTACTTTCCCCTCTCTTTTTTTTAAGTTTTATTTCCCTCACTTTCTCCGTTTCTCTAAGTCACAACTAATCCAGCATCTACCATCCACCAAATCGCTTACATCAGAATATGAGATTATGCAAAATTTGACCCAAAAGTTCTTTTTATATAACATCTCAGTACTAATTACTAATTACTAATAATAGTAGGAAGAGGGATAACAAAATTTAAACAGTTTACTCTAGGAGTGATTAAGCTAGTTGGCACAAGAACAAAAACATTTGATTATTTGAACAACTCGGTTTGTCCTTTTAATCTAGTTCAGTGTTCAGTTTTTAGTTTGTAGTGTAAAATAAGGCAGACTCTTGTAAACTGAGTTCCGCGAGAATTGGGGGAGAAAGTGATATATTTTGTAGAACAGTCAACTTTTTTTGTTTTGAGTTTTTTCCTGGATAAAATCATATTCATTTTATACAGTTTGCAAGGGCTAGTGTATTTTTTTGTATACGTTTTATCAATCACAATATTTTGAATGTTTAACGTTGAACGTCCTTGCTTTATGCTAATTGCCTATTATAGGTTATAGGATAGGATAGGATTTCCGCACCTCACAGTAGGAAAGGAAATTAAATTAGCAGGATGATTTTATTAACAGATTATCAAACTGTCTTCATTTGATTCGTAACTGGAGCTGACAATGAGGATGGAATTTAGGGAAAGGGAAAATGAGCTTTGAACTTTGACTGGAACTCATTTAACGTACAGCGTAGCAGTGCACTCAACTGAACTGGGGGATTAAACAAAGGTTAATTTGGAATATTGACATGGATTTTAGCGTATTTTTGACCTTTTGACATTTTTACATAGGAACAATGAAATCCGTAGTTTTAAAAGTTACAGCCGACTCTTGAAAAAATTGAGATGCAAATGCAATGATGAAAAATGAAAATTCGATATGTAGTTTGAAAAAAATGTTGACTTTACCTCCCTTGAAAAGTTAGAAGCCCAAAGGCTTTCTTCCAGAAAGAATGGAAGGGTAAAATTTTAACGACTGTGCTGTTCCAAGATTCACCTAATAATCATATGTACATATTTGTAGCCTTGCAAACACGGTAAATGGCACTTTTTACTTTTTTTTGTACAGGGTACAAAAAAATCTGTTGTAATCTTAAGTCAACGGCTCATCGTTTTCGTTGTTTTGATCAGAACGAATTAAAATTAAAAGCCAGTGTCAACTTTGATCGCAGAATACAACTTTGCTTGGAGAAAGCGTACATTTTGTATGTATATGAGACAAGAGTACTCTTGCTACGTAGCACAATAAACAATAAGCAGTTTATATTAAAATGCCAAGTTTATCAACTGCACTTTGGAAACGTAGTTGTAAGAAAAATGAGTGGAACAAAAAAAATCTCAAGAGTCTCGCAAAACTAAAACTAAGGCACTATTCACTATTCACACCGGATTAATAATCTTGAAACAAACAAGTTAAAGTGGAAGAGAAGATGATGATAATTTCAAGTGGAGAATTTTTCCAAACTTAATAGCGAGGAAGCACCACGCTGGAAACTGAGGCATTTAGTATGTATCATGTACTGTATTTCTAATTCCTTTTTCCACAACTCAACACAGATTTTACAAAATAGGACAGACTACTTTTTGAAATTTGGCCTTTGTTTTTCCTTCGCTTCTTGTTCCACAAGCGTTATTAATACACACTTTAGGCTTTTTAATTTTTTCCAGAGATTCCGTTTTCCACTCTTTCTCTTTCTCTCTCTCTCTTGTGCTACCTCCAACTCTTCCACCTCGCTCTGGCTCCGACTCCGTTGGTGGAGTATAAAACTCCTACTCACTGTGAAATCCAACCTTTCACTCTTACATATTCACGCTCATTGGTTACACAAAGAAAGAGGAAAGGTCAACAAAATCCGACAGTGATACTTAATAACACTGTAGCTATCTACACTCCCGAATCCAGATTCCAGAATCCAGAATATGTCCTTGATTGTTTTCAAATTTCTCTTTGTGTTTGTGTTTGTTTGTGTATTTGTTTGTGTATTGGTATTTGTATTTGTATTTGTATTGTGACTGGAGAAAGGAGAAGGACGAAGACAAAGTCGACCATCACGACAGAGTCATGTTGAAAAACTAAAAGTTACACACCCAGTCCACGTCAAAGTCCAATCCAAACCAAAGGGTGAAGAAGAGAAAGAAGAAGAAGAAGAAAAAACTATGTGAAAATGATGGGAGAGAGAAACTCTGAGTTATGGTCTGTTCTAATGTCTAATATCTAGTAGCATACATAGTATACTGTACATATTCCAACTTACAAACATCCACAATTCACAATTCACAATCTACAGTCTACACTCTACACTCTACGTTCATAGACGGAACCTACATATAAATAAATGTATAGTCATTCATCCATTTCCCTTTCAAGTACACATAGCATGTACAAAGATAATGAGATAGAGCACACGACTCCTAAGTGTATACAACCACTAACTAACCATATATTATATTATGAAAGCAGGGAGATATGAGAGAGAGAGAGACACTCATTCCTTTTTCCAAAAGCCGATCCTATTCTCTACATTCTACATTCTACTGATATGTCTATAGTCTATAGTCTCTATACTCTGTACTCTACTATTTGGTGGTGATTGTAGTAGTAGTAGTAGTAAAACTAGTACCTGCTTTTAGTAAAGGTCTTCTGTGTTCAGTATTCGGCAGACTGTACACTGTACACTGTACACATTATATATTATGAGTAATATCATTTTCTTTCGTTATCCAATTCACCCAGTTCGTTAATATCATGATCGTAATGGTAATACTACGTACCAGCTCAACCAACAACCACCACATTTCATTACATGGCATAATATATAATATCATGGGCATGATCAAATGGTGTAAAGTAGTAAAGTACAAGGGCTACTAAACACTGGATACTAGACACTAATATATTTCTACACATCTATCTATACTTATGGACGTCATTGGCCATGGGGCGTCTCATTCTCATTCGTATTCTTCTTTTCCTACTGTGACACTTCACTCCAATACTCAATACTCACAAGTCTACTTGTACACACGCCACACTTTTAAATTAATTATAATATTAGACTAAAACACACACGAAGCTACTTGTATATGTATGTCTATGTGTGTGTGTGTATGTGTGTTGAGGAGTATTAGTTTGTTGTTTGTCGCATCCACGAGCTCAATTCCATTCACCGTTCACGACAATGACAATGACAACGAAAACGACATACGTTAGACTAATAGCTCAGTGGCTCTTAATTCTTAATTCCTACTGTACACAGTAAACCCAGTAATAAATACCTATCAACGGATAAGTATATCGTATATTAATATGTAACGGTTATTATGAAAAGTACTCATTTTTTTACCTACGCTTTCAACACAAAAACACAAACAGTGAGAGTGGCTGTATGCATAATGTATAATTTATATTAACAATAATTACAGTATGGATTATAGATTATAAACATTGGGTATTGGGTGTTTGGTATTTACATTATTAATTGATAATAATTGATAAAAGTCGGTGATTTTATATAAAAAGATTAAAGATGGACAGTTCTATGGAAGAAGAATGTATGTAAAAAGTATTTACAAAGTATTTTATTGTTGAAAAATGTGGTATTTTTTACATATTTTATTACATATTTTATATAATGGTTTTTGAATTACCTTTAAATTCAAAAAATAGTTTAGCAAAACCATGTATTTTATGGTCTAAATAATTAAATTACCAAAAGAAGATGTTAACCGTGACCGGACCGTAGAACGTAGAATTGACATGGTTATATTATTAATGTTTAATTTATGCTAAAAAAGTAGTAAAACTAGTAAAATTGATAGTGATAGTGAGTGTGATAATACTGTACTAATGGGATTATTTATAATTGATAGTGAGAAAAGTGAGATCAAGTATTTACCCGTACCGGTGAGCAGGACTGTCGGAAGCGGGGGAGCGAGATGAGTCGTGGGTTTTGATGGTAGAGTCACTGTGTCTGTCGGGTGGGATTTCGGAGTGACTCGAGACACTTGTATTTCTCGAGGACTCCTCTCCCACCCCATGACCGCGTGCCCCTCCACCACCCCCACTTCCTCCACTCGTCGTACTCTGTCTAGTTTGTAAATTTGGTGTTTCATTGGGAGAGTCAGGATTGTCACTCGGTGATAATTTCCCTTCAATCTCCTCCACCTAGAAATAAAGTAAAATAAAAGGAAAACAAATGATTAGTTTCTTATCTATCTTCATTCCATGTTTCATCCTATGAAAAGTACATTCATTCAAGTATGGTACATTAGAATTCTATGGTACATATGGATATTCTTTTATATGCTCCTGTCGTGTGCCAATTGTGCTAAAAGTTCATTTCAAAACACTGCGAACAATGTGGACCGGGTTTTCTACTCTTCTGCTCAGCTGATTACTTGAGACAGAAATCCCCAGTACAAAGTACATTTTTCCTCGAGAAATATGTGACAATATGAAAAAAGTAAAATTCTAATTAGACAAACAAAAACAAAAGGAATTAAAACAAAGCCGAATCTCGAATCTCGAGCCAAGCTCTGGATTTGGATTTGGATTCTTCTTAATTTGTTCTCTTTGTTTTATTTGGCAGGAAGAGCCGTTTGTTGCACTACTCTAGACTCCGGACTCGTGGCAAATGAGAATCCCAGTAATAATTATTATCATTTTCCAGTCGGACCTCAGAATAGAGCTGCAGGAAAAGTACAATAAAGCCAAGTGTACATTGTATATTGTAGACTGTAGATTGTAGATTGTAGCATGTGGGGTAAAACAAAGGATTTTTATCTAAAGATAACTTGTCCGTTGTGCCAAGCAGGATCCTATCACAAATGGGAATATAAATATAGTTGTGGGATGATGATGATGCGGTTGGTTTTGGTTTTGGCTTTGGCTTGTTGGTAGGTACTCAAATACATGTACGTTGGTGAATGTTTCCTCAAATTCCCGTTCTTCCCCTTGAAAAGGTGGAGGAAAAAAGTAGGACAACGAATGAATGTGCCACATGGTTCTACATTCTATACCGTACAATGCAATGCCATACTCAAATTTACCAAGCTACACCAAGACAAGACAAGGCAAGACAAAGAAATTCAACTTTCTCTCCAAAGCACTTGCCGTTTCATTATTGAAAGAGAAAGTGGAGAAAGTAGATGTGACTTTCACTCCCTCCTTCTTTTGTCTTTTGTCTTTGGTTGGTTTCAGCATAAATATGCAAGGAATCATGCAAGTGCTATATTTTCTCCTGTATATACATACATGTGTCTAGTGTCTATCGCAGTATGTCTTTAGCTATATGGGATATGGGATATAGAATATAGAATATAGAATGTCTTGACAATCTGACTTTTTGCTTCTTGTCATTGCGTTGGTGTTGATGTTGGTCCTGAATCTTGCATATTGAGGCTTGAAGCTTGAATCTTGAAGCGTGACTCATGGTTCATGTCAAGCCTTCATCAAATTTTATACATGCCATTTATGCATGTACTTGAAATTTCAAATGGATCAGGACAATGACAATGACAATGACTACAACTACGACGATGACAAGGACGAGGATCAAGATGAAAAAGATGAGGATGACGAGGTTGTTCAATTCTCGTTCCTCAACGCTTAACCTAACGATGTCAAGTGGAGAGCTTTGCATAATAATAATAATGACAAGGTTGACGACGACGATGGCAATGCGATGGCTGGGATAAGACACTAAAACAAAGACTAGAGGTGAGACTGAATCCTTTCCCAAGACGCTCTTATGCTCATTTTATCCATGTATGGAGAATGGAGAATGGAGAATGGAGACTGCAGAATTTAGACTGAAAACCACGAATGGAGCAACTGAAAGAGCCCAAGTACGTTCTTTCTATATTCTATGTATCTACCTACCCACGCTATACGTTCCTTTCTTTTACATTTTATTTCTTGGAGATAGGTTCCATTTTGGAGAGAATCCAAACCTCAGACAGAAGAGTGCAAGACATTGCCATTGCCATTTTCCTCCATTTCCCATTTTACCGCTTTATCATTATAATTACGAGATAATGACAGGGCCGAATGAAGAAAGTGACGATGACGATAGATTCCCCCCCCCTTTTTTTATTGAAGAAAAGACGGAGAGAGTTAAACTTTCACTTGACTTGATTAATATATCTTGATTCTTGATTCAGCATGAAATATCTCATAGATTATTATTATTTTATTTAATAAACAGTGCTGGCGTACATATCTATTTTTTGAACATCCAAAAAAACCATAACCATAAGTTACCAGGAATGCATAGAATAATAATAATAATAATAATGAATAATGGCTATTGGTTCATGTTTTTTCTTCCCCTGGAATTTTTAGCAAGTTATAATGAAATGCACAGAATACAGAATACACCATACAGATTACAGATACTATAGGTACATTTTTTTGAGCACTTTGCCTAAAAATTTATCGAGATGGTATAATGTGGTGTGATAAATAAATGAGTATAGCACACAAATAAAACAAATGAATATGAATATGTTCAACGTTCATTGTGCGTATTAATTCATAATTCATAAAAAATTTCAGTCACTTGACCTCCTAAAATTTCTTCCTCCCTCACAATTTATAAATAGTTTTGTTTGCCATTTGACCATAAACCATGTACAATAAAAAATAAACAATAAACCGTAAAACGTGAACCATAAGGTTCAATGAGTTTTTATTTTACTTGTTCTCCAATTTACAGTAGAGAGAAGGAGGAAACGTGGAATGGAAATCTCTCTCCACACCATTACCATTAGTCAAGTAGTCAAGTACTTTTAAATATTAATTTATTCCTTTTCCTTCCATTATGCATGCGTTTTGCGTGCCATATTGCGTGAAATAAGGAGATATGTAGTTGTCATCTAGATTCTAGACTCTAGACTTTAGACTCTAGAATCCAGAATCTAGAATAAAGAGTTAAGTGCTCGGATGTTGGATGTTGGATGTTAAATGAAGTGGATACCGAGTACCGACTTATGGGAAGAGGACAAAGAGGAATAAAAAAATTCAAATGGATGGAACGCAAGATCTAAACCAGACCTCGTCATAGTCGTAAAAATGTAATAAACGTGTGTATTTGCCTTTTCCCCTTTACTCGTCTTGTCTCGTCCTGTCTCGTCCTGTCTCGTCCTGTCTCGTCTTGTCAAGCCTTCTCTCAATTCTCAATAATTTTAAATACAAAGTGTGTATGAAATACAGGAGGATCTGTACATTGTAGATTGTAGATTGTACATTGTACATGCTAATGGTATACGAGATAAAACCACGTACACATACCGCATACGACGCACAATATACATCTACAATCTACAGTCTACAGATAAAATTACAAATGTAAAGAACCAGCACCAGCATCAGAATCAGTCTGCCAGCATAGAAGATGGAAAGATAGAAAAAGAGAAAGCGAACGAGTGGTTGAGAGAGCACAAGCAAAGGAACAAGTTTGATAAAGGTGAAACTATGGCTATTCTTTGCACTTTTCTCCCATCTCTTTCGCACACTGTACATTTAAAGTACAAGTTTTCTTTTCTTTATTTTTCCTCCTGGAAAAGTTTTCTTGAAAAGTGTTTCTGTGGTGGATTTCTGTGTGTATGAGATACGAAGCTCTGTCAGCTCTGGACGTACGTAGGACTGAGTTGAGAAACTTTATAAATATTTTGGATTTACTCAATGTTCAAAATTTCCCGTGTATCTAGAATCTATAATCTATAATCTACACCAAGGTTCTTTGCCCCTTTAGTCCTATTCAGCTAGCAGCCAGTTCAAAGTTGCATATTTACCTTTCCTATCAAGATAACCATAAATGAAATGACAAAATAACATAGTAATTTTTCACATTCTCTTGATAATTGATAACTAATCATGGGTAATGAAAAAGGTGGGAAGGAAATTCATCCTTATCTAGATTCTAGTATTCATAATATTTTTTTCCATTTTTACAGTCCACAAAAGGAAAGGTAGATGTACATTGAAAACTGAGATTTGCATTCACATTTAGATCACAGTCAATCCACTGGCACTGGCAAAGGAATACAAGGATTGAACGAGACATTACTTTTAGGATAGTTCTGGGAACTTGAGAAAAACTCTTGTGGAAAAAGGTGTCACAAACTTTGTCCTCAGTTCTATCTAAATCTCACGCAAACATTTGTAAGGGTTTTCACATATTTATTGATCTCATCTCATCGCCACTTCCTTGCAATTTTCTATTTGTTGTTTTAAACAACTGAGAGAAGCAGCGTACAATCTATAATCTACATTCACGAGATGACAAAGGACAAAATACAAAGGACAAAGGAATACAAATACAAAGGATACAATCATTTCCCCCCAAAACTTTTGTACCCAATGAAAATATTCACATTACTCAATTTGGATTTACTTGTATCTATGATGAACTGTGATTTTATTCCAAAGAGTTTTCGACATGCTTGAACCAGATAAAAGTATCAAAATTATAATGCAAAAAGCATAAACTTATCGTTTTAGGCTGACTCAATGAGTGAAGCGGTTTATACTTTATTAACAGTGAAGCAGTGGAGCAGTGGAGAATATCTGTTTGAATAGGTACAAAGTAAATTCATTTTATTTATTCAGGCTTCAGGTTTTGCAGAGTTTATAGAGTCTAGAGTCGGGAAATTCAAATATGAACAGAGACTCTAGACTCGAGACTCTAGACTCTAGACTCTAGATTCGAGACTAGAGACTTGAGAACAGAACTATGTGGTAAATAACTATGGATAGATACGGAAAAGACTAATCAAATTAGAATTTATGGCCCTGCATTCCCACACACACAAATGCATATCCAGATATGCACGCCTGGATTGGAAGCTGGAAACGACAAACCATTTTGCAAATTCATTTTCCAGAGTGGTACTGGTTACTGGTGAAAGCGGAGCCGAGCATCAAATTGGACCAGATCGGATATAAGGATAAAAGAGAAAAGAGAAGTGTGTGATGAATAATCCTCACTGAAAGTTTATCCATCGCATCATCAGCATCAGCATCCCAGACTACTGTACTGTTTTCTGTATTCATGACGACCTTATACAGATTTTTGGATAATCCTTCAACATTTCATTTGGTCTACATTTTACATTTGCACTCTTGTCATCAGAATTGCACATCCACAAGACAGAGATAGAGAATAGAGAATAGAGATGCAAAACACAGATACAGATACAAATACAAATATCAATTGATGCAAGACGTGGAAATAAACAAGCAAATAAATCTACAAATAAATTATAGGATCGTGTTTAGGGTTGGAGGCTACATTTGGAGTTTGGATTTCCGATTTTAGAATTCATTTTCAAATCCAGTAATAAATTAATCCTCACAACAAACTACAAACTACTCTGCACTCCACAATCCCATTTCAATCCCAAATAATAATAATAATAATAATAATCAAGTCTGAGCAATTGGATTTGGATTTGGAAAGGAGCGTGTAAATCTATGAATTTTGAACATGTCATTTGAATATCAAAGGAGAATGTTTTCAAAACTGTGTACAGTGTACAGTGTTCAGTATATAAAGTATAGTCTACAAAATTTGAAAGGATCTAAAAGTTGAGAGCAATTCCATCTATTTCTGCAAGGTAAATATTATAGTTCTGTCTTGTATCTTTGTATCTGTTCATTTATTTACATTTCCCTTTCACTTCAATTTTCAATGTTCAGCACAGGCAAAAGAGAGCGCATTCCAATGAGAAATGAGGCAACCTGTATGTTTCTATAAAAGCCATTATTATCTAGTCTTTACATAAAAAATAAAAATGACATTTAAAATTCTGGGGTTGTTTTGGTAGCAATTCAAATTCAAGTGTTTGGAATTTGGAAAAAACTTTAAAAACTTTAAAATGATCAAAAAGCAAATTGTGTATATGCATGAGCAGGCACAAGAAAATTTTCAACTTACTTTTTTTATATGAAAAATTATTGCAATTGGAATATTTTTTTTTGATGTATTGCTTTATTTGATCATTAACGCTATTTTTGAAAAATGTAGTGGTTTTTGCCTCCTCTGAAAACTAGGAAAACTACGCCTTTCATGTCGATTTCTGTATTTAAACTTAAATTTAGGACTGAATTGAATTGAATTGAATTTGCTTTTCAAATGCAGATCGGATCGGAAACCACATGAATTTACACGGTACATTTTATATTTCTAATACTTGTTTTCAAGTGTAGAATTATGAGTTTGGAGTTTGGAGTTTGGAGATTGGGTAAAAATAAATTCTTTCATGTTTCAATTTGATTTGAAACTTCAAACCCACCCACCAGTAAAGGATTCAAGGATTGTTCTTCCACTTGTCGGTTTGACTTTGTTTGTCGGAAGTCGGAAACTTGTACAGAGAATGGAAAATGAAGAATGGAGAATTGAGAATAATCAAGATCTATACTGTGAATATTACAACTTATTTTCTCTTGAGATTTGAGACTAGAATCTAGAATCTATAGTCTGGAGACTGGAAGATTAAGTCAAGTAGATGCGTATATTGTACTGCATTGTATATCATATAAAAGAGAGAGAGAGAAAGGATTCATCCTCATTGTGAAACATGGTTCATACAGTCAACTAGAACAAGAACCAGAGTGAGAAGGAGAAAAGAGTTGAGAACTTGAGAACAAAGGCAAAGAATTGAACCAATGAATGAATGAATGAATATCTCGAATCTTGAATTTTGAATCTCGAATCTAGAATCTAGAATCTAGAATCTAGAACCTCAAGTGTATTTCAACTTGAAGTTTCAAGTACATATCATGTGAATCTTTATTCATGGACGTGGTGGTATTTAAATGCTCTTCTCTCTTTTTCCTCTTTTGAGGAAATTTGATTGTGCTCTTTCTCTTTCGCTTTCGCTTTATCTCTGCCTCTGTTTCCAGTCTATTGATCTACATAATCTTTTTGTTTTTCTCTGACTTGAAATTTCAAGACTTGCAAGTCTTTTCATTCAACATTCAACATTCAACACTCAACACAGTCGCAACTTTCATATCTATATCATATCAATTTTATAAATCCCTGATCAACCTCAATTTTCCACTCTTTCTTCTACTTCGTTCTGACTGATAAAAAAACTGCCTGACTCCGCATAAAAGTACAAAGAGAAAAAAGGGAATGGAATGGTCAACTATCTCTTCCGTTGCCAGGCTAACATTACGAGTTAAGACTTGTTGAGAGAAGAAACACTGTAAAATTTTGGCAGTTTTTTATGGACTCTTGAGTCTGATAGTCTAGACAATAAACGAATTCAACGAACGAGCAACATGATAGAAAATACAAAGAGCAGTTTAATTTAGTTTTACGAGTGTCCCATAATTAGTCATACAAAGGAATAAGAATGATATGATGATACGAATGTATCGATACAAGATACAAATTGAAAATAATAAAGAAAAAAAGCGTGGAAAGCTCGTATGAATCAGTGACGGATTCTACAAAATTGTGTTTGTATATTGTGACCTTTGTTTATATTTACTGCACTCTTTTCTGCACTCTGCACTGTCATCTAATCTACTTTAGATAAAAAG
>JAQGBH010000678.1:0-44764 GCA_034698265.1 Sminthurinus aureus
AAAAGAACAATGCCACTGGCAAAAAGAAATACTAGAACTTGCAAGTGGTAAGAGGATGACGAGAAGAAGAAAATACCAAAACATGGACAAGAGAATGTTGTGGAATCCTATTCTTCATGTCCTAATGACTTGGAGTACATGAAGTCCGTCATATTCACACGACGTTTTATATTATACGAATTTCCATTGTTTTCTAACTCGAAGTATTTCTAACAATTCGCTTTCTAACTTAACGTTTCTAACAGATAAATTTTCTAACAAAATAAATTCTAACACGAATTTTCTAGCTCGTTTTCAATTCTAACTCACTGATTTTTCTAACTCATGATATTTTCTAACTCATTGAAAAAAACCGTATTCTAACTCCGTGCATTCGAACTTGGGACGTGACTTCAATGATTTCAGCATAATGCTTGTAAACTCTAGAATCCAAAACCTAGACTCTGCATTGAATCTAGAACCTCGACTGGAGACTACAAGTCGGAAAAAATAACATGAGGCTAATGGACAATGGATAGGTCAATGAGGGTGAAAGTGGGAAGTAGAGGAAGTGGGGGGTTCAGCTATAAAATAGCGGGTAAACTCTACACTCCAACTCATAACATGATAAAGATGTAAAATAAAACCCCTTTTCTACATCCGTACTGTTTTTGATAGCATGATGAAATGGACATTTCATTCACTCTAAAATCTCTGAAAAACTCTGACAATGGACAATGAACAAGTACATTTTAATTTTCCATGATCCATTGTGTAGCTTGTAATATGATTGTGATTGATTGAATGAATTCACTGGGATAAAATACAGATAGATTATAGATGTTTTAAAAGCCATGAAAATGCTTATAGCTTATAGCGAATATAGGATTAACATGTAACATGGAGGGAAAATTCCGTTGCTGGCGACTGGCGATATTCACTGGGTAGAATAAAGAATAAAGATATCCCGTGTAGAGTATAGAGTATATAATGTAGAATGTGGAGTGAGGAGTGAAAGATAGGGATAAGGGATAACAATGATGTTACTTTTGTACTCTGTGAATCCTGCTATCTTTCATCTGTCTCTGAGAAATGGGACATCCATTTGTGTTCCACAGTTCCATTCTGCCCATGTTACATGGGCCATGTACCATATATCAATGTATCATGTGCATTGTACATAAACCGAACCGTTGAAAATTCTACAACCTACAATCCACATGTTATATAATGTGTATCAAATGTAGATACTATCAACTATCAATGGGGAAACAATTTCGCATTCTGTACATTCGCCGAGATGGTAAAATTCGCGCCGAGCCCAGCACACACAGAATACAGTGTACAGAGTCATACACACAGGCTCAAAAAATATTTTCCTGCTGATGAGAGTGGGCGGCCAAACGAGGAAATTAATTGCAGATGGCAACTTCATTCCAACATTTACGTACACAAACACAAGCACATGTGTACGCTGTACGGTGTACGTTGTGTGTTGTATGTGGTATCTCGTGTATGGAGTGTAGAGTGTAGACCTGCGATGCCTAAATGTGTGCTCATTCATTTGAACACAATCACCTTAACCATGCAGGATTGTGAAAAGTGAAAATTGTTTTTCTCCGTGTCTTTCTCTTTCTCTCCATTTAACTCGATGTGTATAAAGTATAAACCTCTCATCTCTCTTCTACATTCTACATTCTAAATAGATATGTATACACTGTAACTTTTTTATGGGTATACTTGATGCTTTGTGCTACACGTGGGCCGGAACTTCCCACAACTGCTAATTCTGAATTCCAAATTCCGAATTGCGAATCCGAAGGGTACAAATTGAATGAGAGTAGAGAGTAGAAACTAGAGACTGTAGAGTGTAGAGTGTAGAGACTGGAGTATACGGGCTGCTGGTTGCTGGTCTGGCATAAAACAAAACTGGACCCGGCTATCTCAAATCTGTGAACCATCCTTCTCGTTCTTGTTCCAAGTATAATTCATTTTATGCCGAGTTGACACGATAAACCGAGCCAATTGATTTTATGTCAATGACAAACTCATTAGATCAGATACGGGCATTCCAAAACAGTTAATACAGAAGATAGAAGATAAAAGGTGGCTTGTTGAAAACTGTATGAGCATACAATTGACCATAGGAACAAGGGGAAAAGGAAAAGGAAGAATAAACTATATGGAACATGGAACAAAAACCAAAAGTTTATTTATCTAGGATCTAGAATGTAGATTCTAAGTGTAATAAATTTCTCATCCATTGTTGAATTTTCAATGCTGCAAAAGGAATTGAACATTTTCATAATGAAAGGAAAAAATTGCCATCTATTTAGTTGGAAAATGGCAAATGGTGTTTGAAGTTTAGAACTAGGATATGTAATCAGTGATCAGGGATATGAGACGTTCCCACAATTTTCATCTGTAAACTTTATGCAGTATCGAGTATGGATATTTGGATTTAGAGATGCGCTACAATCTGCAATGTAATATGATTGAGCGTTTTGGACTCACTTCACATTTCAAATTCTTGGTCATTGCCTAGTTTTTTATGTTTGTTTTTGTGCATGTTGTCTACGGTCTACGCTCTACACTCTACAGTCTATGGCTCATTACAATAAAAATATCGTAAAACAGTGGGAAATGTAGAGCATAAAATTGTAAAGGGTTTAAGCGAAGCGGAATTTTGAATCTTTTCGAGTTTCTAGTTTCTATAGATTGTGCATTCTAGATCCTAGATTCTATATTATAGATACGAGAAAAGTACAATATGCAGCTACGCCTTATCTATACGTATTCAATTGATAAGCTCACCAAGTACTAGGATTTCAGTATATATTTTTTTAGCTGTAATGCTGCTACAGGAGAAGCACGAGTCATAATAATGTAGGGTTGAAATATATACATTCAGTATGCAGCTCACTATATTTCCGACGGGTTTATCAGAATTTTGAGTTGATCCCGCTTTTTATGCATTTTTTTACATTGTACAAAATACAAGACAGGAGCGAGTACAGGCAAAGGTCTGTCCAACTTTGATACCTCGTTAGTAAAAATGCTCGCTATTAGCATCATAACCATCAGGGGGATGTCAAAATCTATATTATGTAGAATCTAGAATCTAGACTAGTGTATGGATTTGAGCCTTGTGTCTTTTGTCTTAAGAGGCTCGAGATTCGAGATTGGAGAAATTTTGAAAATATTGGAGTAATTTTGGAGTACAAGCTTCTATAATTTGAAAATTCGGGAGGAAAATCGGTGATCATCCTTGGAAAGTAGGATTTAGTATTCAGTATACAGTATTTAGAAGCAAGCTATTGATATTCTATGATCTTTTGTATAAAAATACAAGCGATTCTCTTTGTGTCTTGTGCTCCAACCCACAGCAATTCATTTCAAATTTGGAGGTTACGAAGAAAAGAGCACGATAAAAGATGTTTTGTCCAGGTTTTAAAATGAGGAATTTTTGGTACAACGGAAAAACGGAAGAGCTCCGTTTAATCTAATGTCTAATGCCTAAAATCTAAATAAATGTAGGCCAAACAACAAAAAAAACGGCACATTTTAGATCTTAGGAAATGAGAAAATGCAAATTAGCAGTACTTTAAAGATATATCCACAACATACACAATACACAAGATAGAAGATCGAAGGAAGAAGGAACATGGAAATCCCATGGAATCCCGTATGCAAATACAATTTGAGTATTAATTCCAACGTGGAACAAGCAACATGGAATTTCATGTAATTTTAAAGTAATGTCATGCGTACTCAATGCTCAATGCTCAATGCTCAACCTCATACTCATAGTCGTAGTCGTACAAGAAAATCAGATAATATTTGAACAGGGTGTAAAATAATAATAACTGGTCGTTTGTTTACAGTTTGGAGGTTTAAGAGGAGAAAATTGTGATGCTCTGAATTTTTATATGAAATTAACTAAAACCACGTACTTTGTATGTACAATGTACAGTGTATTATGGATATGCACCTTAATTGTATGCATATTTTCATTCTATACGTTTGAAGTTATTACATATGCATCCAAAAGTATGGAATTATGGCCTTTTATCTTTAATGGCTCAACTGGGAGGAAGAAGGAGAGCTGATGATGCACACAGATAAAAGATAAAATGAGATGAGTGGGGAGTGAGAGAAACTAAGTGATTTTAAATTGAGAGTGTGGCTACAATCTACAATATTACGTTGAAAATTGTCTCAAACGTGCATAAACATTTTCTCTGTATGTTGTTTGTTGTATGTGTAATGGTCAATAGTCAATGGTGCATTGTAAAATGGCACAAATATGAAATACTTACTTATGGGTCGGAATAGTGAATGGAGAATATATCAGTGAAAGCTGCACTAGATATTGCTATTTTGTGTTCGATATGTCCTTGGTCCTTGTTCTGTCTGTTGTCGGTTGTCTGTTTACATATCTAAATGGATACCTTTTGAACATGACAATAATAATAGATAATAATAACAATAACATTGCACACGGAATCTAGAATCTAGAATCCAGAATATAGAACACACAACGTACAGTTTAGAGTAGCGTGGACGTAGAAAATGTGCAGTGAATATGAATAAGTTGGTGGCCCTTGTCATTTTGTATCCCGTTGTTCTCTCACAAGGGAATGGTTTCATTATTATTTTCTGGAAAGGTCGTAATTCAAAGATTTTGTTCTCTCTCTGGCGCTCTTTCTCTCTCTCCTCTTCGCTGTTGTTGTCCACTAATGACCTTACATCTCCAATTTCATGCGGCGATGTCTCTACGTATATTTTGTGTCCACGTCTATTTGAAATACCGGTGATACGTTCCTATTTTATAATTTCTAGAACACCACGGACATTTTCTATTGTACATTGTACACATGCACACACAAAGTTGTTATTAATGTTTCAGAAATGGCAGAAATTAAATTGAGAGTGTGAAGATACGTTGAACGCTGAATGGTGACGTATGTATACATGGAATTCGTTGCTTTTGATATACGTTTAAAGTTTACAATATCTGGCTCCATTATCCAGCATGCAGCATGCTATTTTGCAAATATTAAATCGCCTCGTTACGCTATGCAAAACGGGAAAATTCACAACCGTCCAGCGTAGCATGTCTTGATGTCTGTCATATTCATATTGTTACTGTGACCAAGGAAAAAATGCTAAAAGACCAAAGGAACTTTTGTCCTGTTTCATTCTATTTGTGGTGTTTGGTTTTACTTTGGACTTTGGGACTGAAAAACTCACATGCATCCAAAATCCAAAGGCAAAAGGATCGGTCCCGAGAGTCCAAGTTGAGCTTTTGACTTCAGAGTACTTCCGAGTCCATGCCATACCAAACCAGACCAGTCCAGACCATCCCACGTCCACGTCATGTACAGGCCTATTGCTAATAAAAAACGTGACTTGGAATTATTCGAACGGAGGTTTTTCTCCTACTTCTTTTTGGACTTGCTTTCTCCTTTCTTTGTATTTTTACTTTTACTCTTGACTCTGTACTCTGTACTCATTGCCCATTGGCAGTATCAAGTATCAAGTAGCAAAAGTAGCAGTCAGTCAGTGATTCCAATTTCATTCCATTCCATTCCGTTTTAGTTTACAAACTGCTAACTATTTAACCGTGTAATGTACATTGTACATTGAACATGTAGTGTGGTGTATTTGATGTGTATGGAAAAACACGTGTTTAATTTCACCAATTTTTGGTTCTACTCTAAATGTAGACAGACGTCAGGTTGAAACTAGAAAGATACTGACCGCACTATACTGAATACTCAATGCTGAATGCAATACAACAGTACAACTAGAGAAAGTACAAAGTACTTGTTTTCCAATCAGTGGGGGAAATTTTACAACGTTCAGCTATCAACAGAGAGAGATTGAGAAAATTGGAAACAGGCTTTGAGCTTTGAGTTTTTGTTCCATTTTAAAATTCCGTCCATCTAATCCCGCACGTAAATTAAATACGAGGAATTTAATTCCAAACCCCAAACTTGAGTCGAGAGTTGAGAGTTTTCTTGAGAATGTCCAATATTTGAAATTACAAGTTTGAAAATGACTTGTGGCTTGTGTTGTGGTTTATGAAAAAGTAATCAATTCTGATTTCAATGAAATTAGCCTGATTGACTCGTCCTGGTTTGTGAAGTAAAAGTGTACGAGTTTACTACTATCTAATGTTTTGACGATCTTGTTTATGAAAATAAATAGGCTTCATCATTTTTGGTTTTATAATGGAAAGGATTAGATGTTAGATGATTTTGAAATTGACGGTTGGAAATTCATCAAAATTTTCTCGTTTTTACGATGCGAAGCAGAGTATTGTTTTCGTCGTGTCCGGCTGGGTGTGTACATTGGGGTAATGTGAGACAACGAAACTAGCGCCACCTAGCGGGAAATTTTTTAACTAGTCAGCGCCCTCTAGCGGGAAAATTTTCAAACTAGTGGACAAGTTTATTATGTGACAAATTTGTACTAGCCGCATGTTAATTTCTGTAACGATACACACGATGTGGAATCTTTATACTGTGCTTCGCATCGGGAGCCTAAAGCATTTATGCTTTTTAGGCGATATAAAATCCTCACGGAGGGAGGATTTTTGACTTTATTTTTTTTATCCATTCTTTTGTCCTCTCCTTTCACTTGTTCTTTACAGCTCGTTCTTTCCATTCTCCGTGCTCCACTCTTCACAGTGCAGTACAAACTACAAACTACAAACACCCACATCCATATCCACATCCATATCCATATCCATATCCATATCCACATCCATATCCATATCCATATCCACATCCATATCCATATCCATATCCACATCCATTGCAAGAGCAACAGTCAAAGGAAAGAGGGAAACGTCGAGTAAATGTATAGGGGCATAAATGTGGAGGTAAAAGTGAAACTAAAAGCAGCGGAGAAAAGAGGCAGTTGTATTCCATCCATCTATTTATCCACTCTTTTGTTTACCCTGTAAAAGTAAAAGTATCACTATCGTCTATAGTCTCCAGTCAATATAGTGGCAAATCGGTAACTCTGAGGAAGGAGAAAGAAACAGACGGAAATGAGTCCAAAGTCTGCAGCACTCAATAAAAATCCAAGGACAAGAGAAAGTGAACGATAAAACCACCGCTGCATGACTCGGCTTGGCTTGGAATGAAATGGTATGAAAATGAAACAATGACAAGGAGAATTTGGATGTGGATAAATTGAAACTGTTCATGTTCATTCAAGTACAATTCGGAAATATCTTGTATATTAGCAAATGGGAAGGTGTGTAAAATTTTGAGCATTGAGTACGGGTAATTTCACACCATTTTTAAATCAAAGCATGAGACTTGTACAATGTACATCTCTTCTGTTTTCTCAATTTGAGTACTTGAATCTTGAATAGTTGAATAGTTGAATAGTTGAGACGATGGCAGTCAAGTCTGGTTGAAAAGGTGTGCATTGTACATGTGTTTGTGTAAGTAGGACGAGTGGTGAAAAATGAGGGAGATTGTATTAAAATGTTGGAGGTGGGAAAAGTGGAATTATTTACAAGTCCTCCCTTCGTCCTGGCTCCATCTTCTTCAGACTTCAGAGTTCAGACACATGCAAACGTACAAGAGAAATTGACAGAAACAATAGAGGAAATCCCATCCATCCGTCTGTCCATCCATCCATAGCCATAGCCACATCCACTCTATTCTCAATACTCAATTCTCTATTCTCTATTCTCAATTCTCAATTCTTGAAATGACTACAAACTACGTCGAGTGTAGAAAAAGGACAAAAAGGTGATTTCTCCCTTTTTCCTTCCTCCATCACCATCACCGTCCAACCTTGCAGTGCAGTGCAGTGTTCAATACGTTTAGGCAATAAACTGTCCTTGTCGTTAAGCTCAGCCTCCCGTACACTCTTTTACTTTTCTTTTTTTCCAGCCCTAGTCACTAGTTCTAGTTCTACTTCTAGTTGTAGATTCTAGATGAAAAAACTGTTTTCCTTCTCCATCCACTAACCTAAGTAAGTAACCTTTCTTGTTCTCACATAAAAAACCTGCTATCACACACATATTTACTTTTGCCATCACATCACATCACACAAGTCCTCCAAAATCCAAAAGGAAGAAAACATCTACCAAAACCAAGACCAGGAGGAGAGGGTGGAGGGAAAATGGTTGACTTGAAACTGGAAACTGGAACCTGCTTAAACTAGTTCTGGTTCTGGTTCTGGTTTTGATTCTGATGGTGATACCATGAAGTTGACATGTTTACATTAAAGAGAAAGTTGGGATGGAAAAAAGACGAGGGCAGTCATCAAATGCAGTCAGCAGTCAGTTCTGACTCCCATTTTTCACCAAATCCGAATCCAAATCCAAATCCAAACCCTGCCGTTGAATGTTGAATGCAGTGGTGATCCGCAGTACCCTGTACACTGTACACTGTAGGTATGTAAAATGTAAAGCATGTGAAGGAGCGGAGAGAGAAAGGGAGAGGATGAAGACCAAGATCAGTGCATCGAGAATCGAGAAGTGACATGCGATAGAAGAGGAAATCTTTCATTGTTCGTACGGCAGTAAAATCAAAATGACATTTGAATGTTCAAGCTTTTCACGTCTCCTTCCCTCCCGTAAGACAGACAAGAGGAGGACGAGAAGGAGAGAGCGTAAGTCGTGCGATAACATGTGCAATGTGCATATAGTGACAGCATGGAAAAATAACGCGAGTCAAGATTCAAGACTCAAGATTTCCTCCCTCCCTTTACCTTACCTTTATCCGTTTGTTGAAAGGAATACTGTAGACACCAGACCGTAGACAGTAGGCTGTAGACAGTGGTTTAGACTTTGCTTGTTTTGACTGTCGACTCAGTTAAATTTGGTTCCATTTGGTATCGAGTATTGAGTATCGAGTATTGAGTATTGAGCATTGAATGAATTTGGAATTTGGAGATTCAAATTTCAAATTCCAAGTTAAATTCCATGACGACCAAGAGAACAGGACAAAGATGTTGAGCATGGAGCATGGAGCATGGAGCATTGAGCATTGAGCATTGAGGATGAAGACAGCTGGATTGTAGAGTTTGGAGAAACTGTAGGAGCGACTGCTGGAGAAATGGGAATAGAGTAGAAATAAGATAGAACCAAACCAAACCAAGGAACTGAGAAAAGGAGTTAGTGAGTGAGTGAGTGAGTAAAATTGGAAAGATCTCTCTGTCTATCTATCTGCACATCCATCTTTTGAAGGAGAAGCTTCTGCTCCTTGCTTCCTTTCCCACTTTTTCTTTCTCTTTGCCCTTTACTCTTTACTCTTTACCATACCTTTCCTACTGTAGTCGCGAGTTTCTAGTCTACCTTTTAACTGGAATTTAGACATGAAGGTTCCCTTTTTTGGTATGTCCGTCTCTGCCTATGCTCTATGCTCTATGCTCTATGCTCAATCCTCAATCCTCAATACTCAACCCGCACCATATACAATATACAATGAAGAGGAAGGTGAATCAATGGTCCATGTTCATGTTGCTTGCATACTGCTCTACTACATTCTACTTTCTACATACATATATCCGTTTTAAACTTACGTGTTATACGTTATACATTTTACACATATATCAGTTATCAGTGGATGATACAAGTTGGAGAACCGGAATTGGAAAGTCCATGTTTTCTGCATCTGAATCTATATAGTCTGAGTCTGGGTCTATAGTCTATAGTGTATATATAATATATAGTCTATAGATACTGAGAAGAGAGAAGGATATCCTTTGATATATTGCTCCAGTGTTCAAGTGATACGTGTCAGTCAAGCATATGCCTTACGTCATTCTTCTTCTTCCCACTTCCATCCATCCATCTAGCTATCTATCCATCCTTCCATCCTTCCATCCTCTTCCTTCTTCCATTCCCAGAGACAGAAAGAGAAAGAAAGTATTCTCACTTTCACTCTATTAATACTTTCTTTGGTTTTTCTTCACTGTGGACTAGAGACTAGAGACTCGAGAGTAGGAATTTTAGTGGTGATACTCACACAACTGCAAGTAAAAGTAGACACCCGCATTTTGATGGTAACTCCAGTTCCAACTCAAACTCACAGTCAAACTCTTACTACTTACTACACAGACTGAATATCCGGGTTTGCGTACGTTTGCTCAAAGGTTTTTCATTATTCTCCGTAGAGAGTAGAGAGTAGAGAGTAGAGAGTAGAGACGCAGAGAAAGTGAACGAGAAAGGAAAGAGGAGAAAGGCAGCTTTTACGTTCTACAGTCTGCGTTCTAGATTCTAGATTCTAGATTCTAGATTTTCCATACTCTTCACTCTTCTCCGCCTTGTTCATTTTACAAGTGAACGGTTCTGAAAAAGATCTCATTGGATGATATCAAAAAGAAAAATGCTAATTTCATTAATTTTAACACCGTGTCATACACATGCACATTCCGCATACAGAGAGAATACCCAGGCGCCTTGTATTTTGTATAATGATCTCTCAATTTCATCCTCACACTCTTTTATATTCCTCCACTTCTGCCTTTGTACTTCCTTCTCTGTAGTTACTCTTCTGGTTTTACATATAAACTGAGAACTGAGAACCAGAACCGAGGTTGAGGACAGTTGGCATCCAGAATCTAGAACCAAGAATCCAGAATTTACAGATAGAGCATAAAACATTCAGTCTATGCATTCTCTCTTTCCTCTTGTTTTTTCTTTTGTCAAGCTCCCTTTTCCTTTTTTCACCAGCTATAGACTCTAGAACGTAGAAAACAGGGACAAAATTACTACATAAAACTCGTTTTGGTTTTGCTTGTAGTTTGTAGTTGTCGGAAATTTACCCGTGTGTAAATTGTAAATCCACAGTTTGTTTTGATTAGCACTAGTTTCAATTATTCAATGATTCAATGATGATGATGAGTTGTGATGTGGGATGTGGTGTAAAACGTGTGTTGCATCTTCCCTTTAAAAAGTAAATACTAACTCTGTACAGTCTATGGTCTAGATTGTATACAAATACAGATATGTCATTTCAATTTCAAAGGTTTTCATTCGTCATGGTAGAAAATCTAAATCATGAAGCTCAAAATATGATTTTTGGTTTACAAAATAATGATTCCACATTTGCTATTTGGTATTTGTGGATGAGGAAGCTCCTGTATTTTGTATTCTGTATTCTTTATTGTTTACTCGTAACAGTCACTAATTTTTGAAAAGAATGTACATCTAATTAACAAACCTGGGACAAAAGAGGAGAGAGAAAGTAGGTAGTAATTTATGTAAGTGTCTCTTATTGAAAACTGAGCATTGAAAATTGAATAGAATTATATGTATTTAGTGATTAGTGTTGTTGAAGCAACACTAAACCACACAAATGGATAGCAGATAATATTGAGTACAGAGTACAGAGAAGTTCAGGTAGGTAGGCAGTAAGCAGAACATGTGCAAAATCTATACAGACATGATAAAATTGTAGTTTTGCACCATTATTTATTTTCTTGTTCTCCATTGTAAAGTTTCACTTTATTCTGTATCTAGAATCTAGAATCTAGAATCTAGAATCTAGTAACACCTACTACTGATATTTCTAAAGTTTGTACTCTGTTCTTCTCTGTACTCTGTACTTGGAATTGAAATGAATGGAAGAAACAGTGAAAGGAAAGTATACAGAGAGAATACAGAATAATAAGGGACTGTGTGTGAATGTGTAGTGTGGAGTGTGGAGTACCGTCATTTACATATTGTATGTCAGTTGTGCCATTATGCTCTCTCTTTATTTCTGCTTTGTACTCTACACATTACATTATGAGCTTGAGCTATATTCTCTACATTGCACATTGTACAGAGAACGGAGAACGGAGAATGGAGAACGGTCTGCTCTGGCTGTGACTGTGGCTCTGGCTCTTTGAAGGAAGGGACGTGAACGGGGTTCGCAATTAGATATTATTACTCGAGTTACGAGGAATTCAATTAGTTTTTACTGAATGGGCAACTGAAGCGTGTTATCAACTTATGTGATTGTGTATTGTGTATTGTGCATGTATCACCACAGTCTACAGTCTACAGTCACTCATTCTACTCCTGCTCATTCCTCAAACTCTCATGTACTTGTACATCTACTTATGCAGAGAACTAGCCGGGCTTTACTCTCTACATTATGCACAATACAAAATACACAATACACAATTGAACCTCGGTTTTTGACAAAATTAACTTGCAAAACTGCATATTTTATACTTGCACCTCTACTTTCTCTCTACACTCTACACTCTACACTCTACAGTTTGAATTCAATTCAGTTCAATTTACCATGTATGTTGTATATTGTGCAAATGCCCGTTTTAGTAGAAACGGATTTTGTAATTTTGTAATGTTGTAGTCTACAAATATACCAAAACTTTAAAGTTTCAGGGTGAAGTTAATTTTTTTACTAAATTTCTACGCCAAAGATAGACATTCCCATCTTCCCACTCACTGTCCCATGCTCAGATTGACTCGGTTGTCGGTTATTATTATTATTCACAAAACCTGTTTGCTTCCATTTACTCCTAAAACTAGTATCTAGAATCTAGAAAATTTGATTTGAGTATGATTTCGCGCAGTTGCACAAAACCAGCGATAGTCTATACAAAACGGACTTGTATTTATTCATGGTCATTGGGCTGACATCGCCATTAACAAAATTAATTCCTAGTATTCCGACAAGGCACTACAAATTTCTAACATTGCTCTGGTTTGACTTGGCTTGGCTTGAATTGAATTGAATTGCGAATTGTGAGCTCTTTTGAGATAGTAAATTTCAATATGAATGTAAAAACCTCTCTTTCAACTCGAGCAGAATGAAGCTCCGGAACATTCCTAGAAAAATGTTTAAATGGACTTGATTATATTAATAAATGTTGCTAACATGTTGATTTTTGATGTATTTTGAACAGAGTTTTACACTTTTATGCAAATTAGCAACTCTTTATTTATTCGGTGGTTTGGTTTTTATCAAGTTAACACTTGGCGTTTCTAGTCATATTTCGAGTTTAGAGTTTCTAGTTTCCAAGCTAAAACTAATTGTAAGGTAAAATTCCAGACTCCAAACTCGAGACTCGAGACTCGAGACTCGAGACTCGAGACTTGAGACTTGAGACAAAGCAATTTTGCCATTTCATATATTTTCGGAGTCGTGTCAATATACATTTAGCAAATACTAAAACTATCCACAAATCCAAAATTCCAAAATTCCAAATCCGAAACTCGAAACTTAAAACACATGGGAAAATAATGCTCTAGGAAATTTTACATTTGACACCGTGATTTTTGAGCGGTCCAACTAAATCTTTTTTACACATCCATGTAGTATGTAGTATGTAGTTTGTACATGATATAAGTTAAACAAAAAATTAAATGTATTTGTATGTTTTTTGTTGTATATTTTCAGTTATGATATGAGAGCGATTCCGGGTAATCATTCGCGAAACGAGGTATTGGGTCAGCGAGCCTATTTCCGAACCCTGAGTGAACCGGCCGTCCTCACGATCGATAACGTGCTCGAAAGCGATGCAGGTCTTTACAAATGCCGAGTGGACTTTCTCAAGAGTCCAACAAGAAGTTTTAAAGTCAATTTAAACGTCATAGGTAAGTCACTCAATACTTTTATACTCCATATTCCATACGTTTAATATCCAGCATATAGCATATAGCATATCACATCATAATCATATCTACTTGTAGCATATCAATATCAATATCAATATACAACACCAATTTGTCTCGGTGCTCCCAAATGCAATTATATGGGATGTGGGACGAACTGACTATTGACTACTGACCACTAGAGTACTAGAGTACTACAGTATAGATGTGAGTTATTTGATTACATGAATTTCATACTCACAGACTGTATTCTCTATTTTCCTACATCTCGTCTTTCATATAAATCCCAAAGGTTCAATTTCTATTCAAAATTCCATTTTTAGTCACATGTTCATTATATAATATTATATGACATATGAAATATGAAGCATTAGACATTAGAGGTTGGTCCTTGGTTGGTCTTATGAGGCGTTTTATCTTCCGAGTATATCTTAGTCACGTGTTGAATTACCTTCATAATTCCCCTTTTGATTTATGAACACTGCTCCGAACAATTCATTGACGTTCATACAATACACATTCCACATTCCAAAACCGTCAAACACATGAAATTCCATCCCTAGTGAAAGAGAGAGAAAGAGAAAGAGAAAGAGTAAAACATACAAAATAAAGATTACAGAATAGAGGAGACTTGAGGTTTACCGTTCACCGTTTTTATATCGGATAAAAAAGAATATGAATATATCGAATCCTCGATTTTGTGCATAATACATCATACATCATACGCACAGATATTAGATATGAGATATATTCATGGTAGATTAATCCCATTTTAATTGACCCTTCTGTACTACACTTTTTGTACGGCATTAATTTAAACTGTCCCATTTATTGGGAATTGGATGGCCTATAAAAGAAAAAGAGTTATTTGTTGTGTAGGTTGTAGATTGTAGACGTGACGTACAAGTAGTAGTGCGTACGATAAAGAGATGGTGAAGAAATTGAATTCCATCATATTCCACGTCAATAGATCAAGTTTATGACCATGGAAAATTATTTAAAAATCCCATCAACTTATTATTATTATTATTTATTATTTATTACCCAATATTCAATACGCACTAAACTTGAGCTTGCTCCATGCTCCATGATATTCGTTTCAAGATAGAAAATAAATATACAACAAAAATGGAGTATGGAGGATTGAGAATTGGAATGATGCGTTTGATATTTCCTATTTTGTACCCACTGCACCATAATACAATATTCTGGCACAATTCAAAATTCAGATTAATTTGTCAGGCATCATGAACTTTGCTGCTGACAGTACAGTCTACAGTCTACAGTCTACAGTTCTTTAGTTTTTGCTTCAGTCTTCAATATAACTGTAAATCTTACAAATTACAAACTACAGCTGACCGACTCGTAGTAGAGTATTACATATAGTGTATATTTACTGTACAATCTTGATGTAGTCTTAAGACTGTAGTCTGTAGTTTTCACAAGCCCTGATCGCTTACACTCAAATTTGGGTAATCGGTAATGGGTAATGGAATTCATGTTTTGACTCGCTCTCATGCCTCAAACATACTCTAATTTTTGACTCAGTTATTACTCGCACCACAAAACACCTATTTTCCAACTTTTCTAACCATTTCCATGTCGTGTTTGTTCACTTACGAGTTACCAGTTACAAGTTACAAGATATGAGCAATTTTACTCACATTCTACAGTCTATAGTCTATAGTGTATATCTATATTCTGTAGATCGTAACATTTACATGGCAATCATGAAACCATAACCGTAATCACAATCGGCAGCCTTTTGAACCTCCAACTTCAACTCAGGTTGAAGGTAAACTAGAAACTGGAAACTACAAATCTCGAGAATGGAATTCTGATAGATATGTAAATGTGCAATGTCCAGTGTACACTGTACACTGTACACTGTGGAAAATCTAAACCTCAATCTGAATCGGAATCGGATGAATAAAAGCAAATTCAAAGTAAAAAGGCTACAGTTTAACATGAGTCTTACATGAAAAAGAACAGTCATGTGTACGCTGAATATTACACAGTACGCGAGAGTTCTCGGAAGTTCCGATCGTCGTGCATGTTCAATGTTCAACTACGTTCTACATAGGAATTTAATATAATGGCTTTTTACATGAATTGTGAACGGTCAATGGTGAATGGGGAATGGCGAATGGTCAAAATCTAGTTATGGTTTTTGCTGTAATGGCTAAAAAAGATGGACATGTAAAACATGTTACGTTGGAGAAAATGGAGAAAATTCAGAAAATTTTGCATATTAAACCTCCGCGTTCCTCCCGTCTTTTGTGTAGGATAAGTGTACGGTGTATGAGGATTGATATTGTATAACCACGAGTAATTTCGGGGAGCACGTTCACGTCAAATTACACGGGTCAGTGAGTTTTCCAATCTGTGCTGGTTTTGGTTCTATGTGTCTGGTCTGTGTGTGTGTGAATGTGTGTGGAAGTAAATGGAAGTGGACATGGAGAAAACTTGTGCAAATAGTAGTCGTAGCCATGTGCAAACAATTTTGTTAAGGGTCATATGACTGACTGCTGCTGACTGGACTTGTAGTTGGAGTTGTAATAACAATAATATTACTAATAAAATTTCCATAACCAAAGGCTCAACGTTTTGTTCATCCAGAAGCGGAACTACGAACTAGGAATAAAGGAAATGTGAAATGACTCTGGTTCTGACCCGTGAGTGTGAGTGTGAGTGTAAAAGTACAGTGTATTGGGTACACGGTAGAAAACGTCAAAAAGCTGTGTGAGCTGACAGAAGAGGAAAAAGCTCATGTTAATTCCATATGTAAAGAGTACATTGTACATTGTACAAAATCCTATTGAAATATTCAGTATATCAGTAATTTCTCGTGCTTTCCATTTCTCCGACATTGGTCTGGTCAAGTCCCAACTCTCCATTCTCCATTCTCCATTCTCAACTCCCAACGGTGCTGTCAAAATGAAATCCTCATTCCACAAAGTTTTAGACACTTGTGTGTCCAGTGTCCATTGTCCGCTCATAGATCTGAATGTAGAATCTAGAATCTGCATACTACATACTTTGGTGCTTGCACTTGCAATTTAGTGGTTTAGTAAGTACATGATAATTGACTCGCCCGCCACGGAAAAGCTTTTTAAGCTCCAGCAACATGAAGACATGCTACCAGTATGTGTTATGTGTTATGTACTGGTTGTGGCTTGTTGGTTGTTGGTTGTGGATTGTGGATCAAACTACACAAATCCACACACACCAACAAACTTTTATCTTTGTAATATCCACACCTTCATTAGTCATTCCATATCATGATCCTCTTATAGTTTCTTATAGTTGAGATTTCAGCTTCAATACGGTTAAAAACGCAAACTAACAAGCTACTGGGAGGACAGAATAGTTTTATTGTTATAAAATTGCCAACCTTTTCTAAACCACGTATTTAATTCCACTTCTAAAATTGACACTGTAAATGTTAAATACTTGTACAAATTGTAGAAATGGTAGAAATTAAGCTTGTATTTTATTATTATGATGATGAATTTTACCAAGTTTTAACAAGCACGGGTGTCAGTGAATTGATAATAATATGTAATAATGTCAAAATTCAAAGTCAAAGAAAATTGGTATTGGAATTGGAGCATTTTCTACGACCAACCCAAAGCCCAAAGGAAAGGCATAACAAATTGAGATATATATTTATCGTAATGATAAATTTAACTAGAAAGTGTACAGTTGGATTGGTTTGATTTAAATAGTCAACAGTCAATATTCAAATGATCAAATGACTGTCTCTTATTGACCCAATGCTCAATACTCAATACGTAATAACTAATAAGATGTTAAACGAGTTGCTCCTCTAATTTTTAGGACGAATGAACCTCGTTCAAATCTTGAGTCTTACATTTAGAATTTACAAGTTTCCTCAATTTCTTCAGTTATGAAAGAAATCCCTTGGAGATTCTAATGAGCTGGTTTTGATTCCAATTCTATTGCTAATTCTAAGGATATGTGATATAAATTAGGAACGGGAGGAAATGGGAAATTCTTTCATGTTTTTAAGGGTGAATGAATTTATCCCATAGGTTTGAGTTCCAAGAAAACCAAACAACAAACAACAAACAAAATGTGTAGGTTGTAGGTAGAAAATTATAGACTCTTTGATTTGACAACCACCAACTTGTGCACATTGTACATTGTATAATGTACATAGTACGGAGCATAGGGTACAAATTTGTATTCAAAAAAGCTAAGAATTAAAAAATACTTATAAATAAAACTTTCACTGTGATGTTCATCGACTCGACTTTGGCTTTGAAATTTAGAGTTTCGAGTCTCGAGTCTCAAGTCAATCTCAAAGTTAGTACTTAAATCAAAGTCGAAATTGCAGTTTGAATAAATTTCCATCATTCTCAATCTCAATCTCAATCCAAAAGTATAAGAATTCCTTCATCTGTACATTGTACCTTGTACATTGTACAATGTACATCCGTTCCATTTGTAGCTATTTATTTGTCTCCTCTCCCTTAGAAATCCAGCTCCGGTAAGGCTGAGATGATGTAAAATGGTTTACCTTTCTCTCCGTCCCCCTCACCACTCACCACTTGTATTTTTACTTTCTATTCTAATGGTTGTCATACACACTAAAAAATTTCAAAGGAAAAGTAATGGTAAAGTAAATGTTAAAGTTTGATGAAAAATCTACAATCTACAATCTAGAATCTAGAATCTACAGTGTTGATGTTGATGTTGAGGCTGATGCTGATGTTGACAAGAAGTGGAAGAGATATCTACTTGGTAGCTCTAATAAATGTGATGTATTTGTACAGGATCGGAAACAAGAAATGTGCACATCCTAAAGGATACCTACTGAATTAATGCTTCTTCCTGTAGATCTCTGCATACAATCAAATGAAATACAGTACAGTACATATCCGCGTGTAAGGTGCGTGTACATTTGTACATGATAATCGGTAGTTCCTTGGCTTTGGCTTTGCTTTGGTAGCGATTTCTCTAATTCTTTATGAATATAAACAAGGTTTTTAGTTTCTAGTTTCAATCTGTACTTATAACGTTTCTAAAAATTAAAACCTTCAAAGGAAATGAACAAACAAACATGATATAATTTCTATGTGTATACGAAGTAGATGAAGATGAAGAAATGACATGCACTGGCAAAAAGATTGAGAATTGAGCATTGAGACGTTGAGACGGTGAAAAGTGCATATAAATGTATACATAAAAATAATCCGCAAGGATATAAGTATTTTCAAACATGTCTTTGGTTCTCTCTATCCTTTTCTTTTTCTCTTTCTCAATCCCAGTTTCTTTCTCACATCATCTACAGGCTAAAGTCTACGGTCTACAGTCTACAAAGAAAGAAAGGCAATGAAAAGTGTACATATGCAATATGCATGGGAGTTGTGTTGAATTAAATTGAACTGAACTCAACAGAGTTGAGTTGAGTTGAGCTGAGCCGAGTTGACTGTGTCTCTAATGGATTTTTTTATTCCATACCTTTTTTACTTTCTCAACAAGAAAAATTAAGCTCTCAAAAAGATTTTTTTAAATCCAAATCCTTCAATTTCCGTCTTCCGCCTTTAGATATACAACATTTGTACATATTTCCATTTACATTTCTACTTGTATTTCACCGTCCATGAATGATTTGTACGCTTTCTGTACATCTTTAGCCTCTGAAGAGAACGGAACACAATAAATCCGAATCCGAATACAATAAATAAAGCCAGTATTGACATGGACTTTAAGCTCAAGCTGAACACTGCATACATTATATTTCAAAGATTTGGAATGCTCATTTAATCGTAGTTCACGTACTTATTGAAAAAAAACGTGTGCAATGTTAATATTATTATTATTATTACGACTCCATACTCTATACTCTATACTCTATATTCTACACAATACACAAAGGGGAAAAATGTGAAAGAACTTGAAATGAAAAAACTAGAAAACTACAAAACTACAACAAGGAAATTTGAGGAACGAAAATAATTACGGAGAAAAAAATAATGAAATTTTGCAACAAGAAGACCAAAACACCAAAAAAAAATAATAAGTAGAAACATTAAAAAACGAGGAATAAATACTTGGAAGACCGTTTCATTTCCTGTTTCTGTTCTCATTCAAGTACAAAGTATTAAAGTACATTTTATAACAGGTTATTTTCTAGGAAATCTCGCACTTGAAAAAATTATACACGTAAAATCCACAATCTAGAATTTAGAATCTAGAGTTGTGTAGAAAAAGAAATGTTCATGCTCAATGCTCAATGCTCAATGTTCAATGCTCAATGTTCAATGTACGTCGTACATGTTCGGATATTTGCATAGTGTTAGAACAGAGGTAATGTGTGTGATTCTTAAGTTGATAATGATAGCATGTTTTTCTCATTCCCTATGTTTTTTGTTTGTTTTTGTTTTTTTTGAGAGTTCCCTAGAAAAACTCTGGAAAACGTAAAGTAATGAAGAGAGAGTGAGTGAATGAAGAAGTGACACACGCACAACACAAAACATAAACATATGGAACATGGAATCACAGTACTTTATATTAAATTATGTAGTATGTGTGTGTTGTGTGTTGTGTGTTTTGAGTTTTGTGTTTTGGCTCTCACTCGGATTTACTTATTCCTGTTCATTTTCTTTTTCTCTTCTCTCTTCTCCCCCATGCTTCTCATTCTCATTCTATTTCTCATTCCATGAATCGTATGTATTAGTGTTTTCTTTTCCATTTTCATTTTCTGGTTTTTGTCAAAGGGAGAGAGAAGCAAGCCGATTAAGGGCTTTCATGTGGATATCATCATCAAAGGAGTAACGTGAGAACACGTGTACGGTTTTTTCCTTTTCTTTCTCTTTTTTTGCTCTTGTGCCTTGTGCCATTGTGCCATTCCAAACTTTTAGACTAACTTTCTCAAAACTCAAAGCACTCCTTCCTTCTCCATTCTCCATTATTTTCTATTCTACAGGCTACAGACTACAGACTCTAGGCAGTCAGCTTATTACTTGATTTAACATTAGCATTAGCATTAACATCAACATCAGCATCTGCATTAGTATTAGTATTAACATTTAGATATACCCTAGACTCGAGACTCTAGATTCTAGATACTAGAAGTACAAGAAAATACAGATACAAAGAACAAGGCTAGTTTTCTTTTCATTAGTATTTTATCTCCAAGCTGGAAGCTGGAAGCATTCCATTTTTCACCATTCATGCTCATGCACGTTTCCTCAGAAAGCAGTTTAAATCTTTAAAGTATCATGAAAACATGCTGCCAACTATCTCTTTTGTACTCATACTCCTTCTATCTCTTGTCTTGCGTCTTGAGTTCCCTTTTACATTTGCCCTCTTCATAAACATTAAAACAGGGCAAATATTGTCTGGAAACACAGGTTTTGTACAGATAATAAACAATCAGATTTTTAGACTTTCTACTTTCCATCCAAATAATATTTATGTAAATACTTTATTTACTTTGACGACTGTTATTTTTGAAAAAAGCGCAAAAAATGATCAATGAGCAATTTTTGTTGGCTAAGGTTAGCTCTAGACTCAAAATTTCAATTATTTGTGCATTGTCCATATGTATCTGTATTTTCAAAACGACCTACATTTTTTGTATCTAAAATGTGCCTTTTTTCTTGAACATCCTTTTTCTAGAATCCAAAGTCTAGAGTCCGGCATCCGACCATTTCAAAGAGCCACCGCTTTCTTCTTTCTTTTGTGTGTAAAATATAAATTGAGTTGATGGTATCTGGATTCTGGTAAATTTAGAGCATTTACTACATTACTACATTTTTGATGAGAGTGCACTACGGAATTTCATTTTCTTGTGAAAAGCCAACATAAAGTAATTTCAGCTGCAATGTTGCACACAACACACAGTGTTTTTTATTTGCAGGAAAAGAGAATCTAGAATCTAGAATCTAGTGCTTTTTCACAACGGATGTAACTCTCGTACTATATCTACAAGTAAATGATCGACCACTTGTATCGTATATTCGTATTCGTATATGAGCAAGTTTGCCTATGTTATGTAATATGTATAAAGTGTAGTGACTCTTTATTCTTTATTCTTTACTCTTTATGTTTGAAATGTCACGCTCTAAAAACTACCATGTTAAAAATGTTTTGACTTGACTTGAGTTGAGTTGAGTCGAGCTGAGCTGAGGAGAAAGCTGTGATATAATTCCAAGTGAACTCATATCATAACAAACCCTGCAATTCCAATGCAATGGCGTAGTCTAGTTTCTAGTTTCTAGTTTCTAGATTCAAGATGCTTTGAGTTTGAATTTAAGTTCACTTCAAGAGGAACAAGTATCCAGTACACAGTATCCAGAGGAGTAATACGATGCACAATAGCAACATAGGTACATGTACTCCATACACACGGCCATGTTTATATTTTATATTTTATACTTGATACTCCAAACTCCAAACTCGAGACTCCAAACATCCTTGTAGCTCCCCGTATAAGTAGAAACTCAAATAAAAAGAGGGAAACAGAGCAAGTAAAACGTAGAATGACGAAAGTGCACCAACAACAACAACAAACAGTGGAGAACGGAGAATGAACAAAGAGCCGCCAGAGAGAGAGAGAGAGAGAGAGAGAGAATGGGATAAAAAATAAGAGATGAGAGGCCAAAAGAGACGAAAAGAAAAAGCAGGAAGTGGTTTGCTCATGTTTGGTTGTGAAAACGCAAGATGTGTATGTACAATGTACAATGTATAACTCATCCGCACATCAACATCAATGTTGCCCCTGGGTCACTTAATTTCTTTTTTCAAAGGAAAGGAGTGGGAAAGTAGAAAGGAGAAAGTACTTGATATTATTTTGATAGTCCGTCTCATCTTCGCCTGCTGCTCTTTCCTTCTTTAGTTCTTTGAACAGTGAACAAAGCACACTTATATATAGACGCTGCCGTACAATAATAATAATAGCGTAGATGAACAAACGCACACAACCTCTTCCTTTCCTATGTAATATTCAAGCACACACACCATACACCATACACCATACACACATACAATAAAAATAAAAATAAAGAAAGCTCGTATTAAATTTTACAAGACTCAAAAATACTCAAAGAGCCAGAATTTAAAATGGCAAATTGCAAATGGTACGCTAACCATGTGGATAAAAATGACAAGGCTCCGCCGTCTGCATTTTCCCCATTGCAATGCGTATCCACTATCTATTTTACATGCACATTTGCTTCCAAACGAAGGAATGGAGTAAACATTTGAGGTAAAAATTCGGAATATTAGTATCAGAAAAGGTTGTAGTATTTAAAGATGCGAAGGGAAAGTCGGTGGTCGTTGGAAATTGGAAGGATGGTTTATTTTTCCATCAAATTTCCAGCTCCAAATCCAAATCCAACTCCAAACTCCAAACTTCAACTGGAAACTTAGCACCATTTTCAGTTCAATATTTGCAGTTGGGATGTGTGTAGGTTGTAGACTGTAGACTGTAGACTGTAGACATAATACGTAGAATGTAGGTACATTGATGCATACACATGAATGGTTAATGTCAACAAAGAAAAGAGCTGAGTTAAACCAGGCTGAGTTGAGCATGAGACACAGAGGGAGGGAAAGAGAAAAGAAGGGAGTTGAAAGTTGAAACTTGAGAGCAAAAGATAATGTCTTTGCATGAAAGACGGAAAGAGAGGAAGAAAGAAGGACGGAAGGAATAAGGAATAGGATGACTAGTCCATAGAAAAGGCGGGAGGAGAGGAACAAGAAGAAGAAGATAATCAAGACGGTGCGAAATTAGGGAAGGAAAAGTGGCTAGAAAAATTGCATATTATCAAACAAGAGAGAATGAGACCACACATCACCATATAATCATCTTTCCTTTTATTTTATTCTGTAGACTCCTGCTGAGCGTTGAGCACTGAACACCGAACATTTGGGCATCTCATTCCTCCCTTCTTTATTCTTTGCCCATTCTCTTTTCACTATCTACTATCTTTTATCTTCATGAAGATACGCGCGCATTCAAGTCTTCCTTCTTCTCTCCATGTAAGAGCTAAGGCAAAGACGAGAATGACTACTTTGTCTTCCTCTTAAGATTTCCGCCTACTGTCTCTCTCTGTGTGTTTGCTGTATGTGTGTGTGTTTATCTCCATTCCATCCTTTTATCTTCCATCTATTTTACTCCCATTCTTTTATTTTCGTCCCTTTTGCAATCTCTCGCTCCTCTTCTACACTCTACATTCTACATTCTACACTTGGTACATATTATCATCATTATTATTATTACACTTCCATTCACTAGTATAATTTTGTTCCTCAGCTCGTCTCTGCTCTGCTCAGCTTCTTTAATCTCCATCCCATTAAAAATCCTGCCCCATTTTCTATCTATTCCAGCCTTCATCTCAGCTAGAATCAAACTGGATCAAAAAATGTAGGGGGAAAAGGAAAAAATCACATAAAATTGAACTGCATCTGCACAAAAAGTATTGTTCTGGATTTGGATTTGGATTCGGACTTTTGGATCAATAAAAATATTTACAAATGGGAAGAAACTGAATCATTTTGAAATTCCAATTTAAAATTGTTTGTTTGTGCTTGTATTTACTATTTATTATTATTTTATTCTTTTCATATGAATCCACATCGGAAGTTTGGGATTTGACAGTGATGGTGATAATTGATAATGATACACATGAATAAATAAAGGAGGTATAATTATATGAGTAGTTTTAAACTAGACTGTTGTGAGAGTGAAAAGGGGCTAATTGTAAAGTGTAAATTGTGGAGAATAAGTGGTCATAAATCATGTCATGTTGACTGTTGTTAAGTATTGAGCATTGAGCATTGAGATAGGGCATTAAGTAGGAGAATAGGAGAATGGGGATAAAAAAGTCAAGTGAAATGAGCCACCCTGCTTCTTCGTTTTTCTTGACTATATATATTTAGCTCAAAGCTCAAGTCGGTCTCAACTTCTGTGTACAGTGTATAATATACACGCAGTAAAATATTATGTGTACTTGTAAAAGGCAGTATAAAGCATAAAGCAAAGGTGTTTTGTATCCACTTTGTACTTACGCACCCCACAAAAACTTTTCAACTCATTAAAATAATAACCATAGTGATTATACTCAATACTCAATAGTCAATACTCAATGCACTGTAAAGAGTAAAGAGTTCAAGGTGGAAGTTTTGACACAACTTTAAGCATAATACGTAATACCCAATAGAAAAAGCCCGACTACCGTGTGCACTGTAGATTTCTCTTCTTGTTTTATCTGTATTCTCCGAGGAGAATAAAATCCAGACTCCTGATTCTAGATTCTAGATTCTACAGATCCTTGGAAAAGATGTTGAAAAAATGCATTGAGTGTGTACTCTGAATGCCATATGCTCAGTTTACACTGTATACTTTACACAGATGATGAACTGAGCATTCTGATGCTCAATTCACATGCCTCGTATTCATCTATTCTTGTTCCTGTTCTTTGATTCTATTCCTATTCACATAATTATGCACATTGGAATTCCAGCCTGTCTAAAAACAAAAGCAGTTGAACACATTCAAACACATGAAAAAAAGCGGTAGAAGCGGAGAACACAGAGTTGTGCACAGTTTAGTTTAGAATTAGATAGAAATTTGAATTTGAACACAGAACACAGATTCAAGAACACAGAACAAAAAGTAAAGGAAAGTCAGGATAACCAAAACCAGGGCATGGACAAAAAAAAAGGCGTAGGATGCAGTACGAAGAATAGGAATAGATAACACAGAAAGAACAGATCAGACCAGACCACATCAGAGACGACTTACAGAAGCTTTGGTGGTAGCTGGTAACTCCCCTTCTCTACTCTCTACTCTCTACTCTTTAGAAGAGAACAGTGTCCAATCTAAATATTATCATTAGCCAGTATTAGTATTAGGGTTTTGATGGGTGGGCGTTGTGGTTCTCATTAAATCCGATGCAAGAACCACAAGTATAATTGATTCTTTTATTGAAAATTGAAAGCAGTCCAAAGTCCAACTTCAACTTGAGTCAAATTAGCGAGTTGGAATCCAAATATAAGTTTGAATTTGATGTATATTGCTAAAATCGACTCTCCATTTCAGCTCAAATGTTGTATTAAAATCAGGCTTGACATCATCTCGATACTCGATGCTCGATGTGCGCGATTCTTTATTCCCGATTTTCGATGCAAAAACCATTTTAATTTTATGATATCTTTGATCACTGACTATTAAAATTTGACTTTTAGCTTTGAGCTTTGCCAATGGTCCATTATTTTCATTAAAATTGTCAAATAACAATAACATTTAAAAGTGTAAATGCATAAACCTATTAAAAGCAAACTAGTATAAGCCATTTTGATGTGATTTCCTTTCTTAAAATTCAGTGGCAATTTCCTTTCAATTATTTCGTTCATTTCTGTATACAGATAAACGCAACAGAAAGAAATCACAGCTGTTCTGAATTGTCTTTTTATTTGATAATTGATAGTTGATTGATGAATAAATGTCTTTTCCCAAGAAATGTTCCAGGTTTTTCCTGCACTATGCCTTTTTGTTCGGGTGTATTTAATATTTAATGTAACATTCCAGAATCCGGAGTCGATTCGAGGAAATCATTTGATTTTATTTACCACCAAAATTCATAATAGGATACGGACACAGGGGAAAACTGTGCCAGTGTGACTTAGCCCATTGTCAAAAATCTAGAGTCTAGAGTCTAGAGTGTAGGGTGTAGGGTGTAGAATGTAGAATCTATAAGGTCAATTGGTTAATTAAATGTTGTTGTTTTTCCTAGAATTTTTATTATCCCTGTTCCAATCCCTGTTTCAGTTTCAGTTCTAGGGCCATTCTCGTCTCCCCGCAGTTTTTCCTTCATTCATTCATCCACCAACTCTCAACTCTCAATGCTCAATACCAGAAGATTCTCCATTCTCCATTCTCCATTCTAGACTCTCCACAAAAGATCAATGTTGTGGGTTGCATAAAAGATAAGCTATCAAAGAAAAATCCAGGAAATTGAGGAGAGGGAAGAGAAAAGGTCAAGTCATAACGGAGCGTGTAGTATATCGTAGTATTGCAGTAGAGAACCATCGCACTAGGCACGAGGCACTAGTAAATTAATTTTTCACCATCCTTCTTACCTTTTTTCTCAAACATTCAGGAACGCCAAATCAAGTAAATCCACGTGCAAATGTGGAAGTAAAATGGGAATGCTCTTTTATAACGTCCGTTAACCTACATTAATACACACACAATATACAATATACAGATAATTGCATTGTTTCCACTGCTTCTTGTCCATTGTCCTTTTTTCAGCAATCCAGTATCCTGTGTCTAGAATCTAGAATCTAGAATCTAGAATCCAGCTGAATGACTTTGTATTTAGTACACATCCATATTAAATTAATAGGGAAAGGACAAAGAAAATCCTGTGTATATTTATTGATTGCATAAATGATATGTGATAAATGTCAGGTAAAACTACCTAATCAAAACTGCATCCACAAGATAAAATCCATCTAAAAATTAAGCAGCTTAAGCTCCATTCCCGCTTGTTTGTTTGTTTGAAAATGCAGGACAAATAAATACATCAAAGATACAGTAAAAAAGCGCATTTCGTAATACTAACGACTGCTGAATAGAGCAAACTGATGTACAATAAAGTAGAAATCAAACCCAGTGAGAAAGAAAAGGGAGGAAAAGTTTAAGGTACTTGGTAAATGTTTGGTGGGAAAGAAAGCGAAAAAAAAACGATACAGAGTACAGAATACAGGAGAAAGTTGAAAATGGGAGAGAAATATTGAGAAAGATTTTGGTGTTGAGTCTCCACTCTCCAGTCTTTCTCTCACTCACTTTCACTTTTACTTTTTCTTGTATCAGTATTTGGTCTTGAGTCTTTAGTCTTGAGTCTTGAGTCTTGAAATATCTCCGTCTCGAGTCTCAAGTCTCAAGTAGAATTTTCTCTGGTCTGGTCTAATGGTAAAATGGGACGGTGAAAATGGAAAAGAAGTGGATAAAAAGAGTAAGAGTAAAAGTGGAAAGTGAAGAGAAAAAGGTGGCTAAAATCAATGAGAACTAACGACAGGAAAAGGAAAACGTCTCGAGTCTCGAGTCTCCAGTTTCGAGTCTCTACGTTCCTACATTTCAACATTTCAACGTGTAAGTCACGTTTTACGTCCTCGTCCTAGCCGAAAGTTTATACATGTTGAGGCTACACCTGGCCGATCGATTGTTGAATGTGCGATACACACTTAGAGTTGGAGTGGAGTTATGTCGAGTCGAGTTGAGCTGAGTCTAGTCGAGTGGAGTGGAGTTGGGTTCGGTTGGTGTGGGTTGGAGGTAAATTTACAGTGGAGTTGGCCTCTACTTCTTGCAGAATTTTTCTTACATATGCACTTTCCAGAAAAGTATCTAATATCTAGTGTCTAGTTGAGTGCATGTACAATGTACAGTGTACAGTATACCTAATATCTATCTACAATCTACAGTAAAGAGTGTAGAGTGTAGAGCCACGCATTAAGGATCCAGCGTCTACTCTGTCTCTGTTCTCTGTTCCATTTGACGGTTGGAATGAGCCTCTCAAGAACCCGACGGGAAACACTTTATACTTTCCAAGTTAAACAATTTTGATAGATTTCAACCTTCCTCTTTAATACTCACCGTACCATTTTTTATACTAAATTAGATTATACGCCAGGCCATATCATACATACATGTGCTCACTTTTATATTCTCTATTCTGTATTAAATACTTGAGACTTGTGGCAGACATGTGCAGAAAAAAGTAGAGGCTTGAAGTATTTATCATATAATATTAGAGAGAGAGAGAGAGAGAGAGAGAGAGAGAGAGATGGAAGATGTGCATTCAACATCCAACTTTTTTTATTTATATAGCCTCCAGCTTCCCTTTCTTTCCCTTTTTCTTTTATACAAGGTGCATTAGACATTAGACATTAGGAATATGGGAAAGAAGAATGTTGGATATTTGGTGCAATTGGCACTCAATTTAACTACATACTTGATACTCGAGCTTCGAATGTTGAGCGTCGAGTATCTCAACATGCAACGACAACCTTTACATATTTACAGTTTTACTCTCCTCCTTTTAATTCCACATTCCACTAAAATACTCAAACAAAACTCTATTCAATATTCAATGTTAAACCGAGCTTTTAACATTGAACTTGTTTCCCTACACTCTCAACGTTTCACAGTTTCGGAGCTTTTTTGGAGCATCTCTCTGTATACATTTATATAGGGGATGCTCCTAAGATGCTCCAAAAAAGAACCTTTTACGATGCTCTTTAGCGGAGAGTGTACATAAGTGTATTTCACATTTCATATTTCATTTCCCCATTCCCTCTTCCACATCGCCCTCGCACCATTAACTAACATTAGTGAACTTGAATTTTCAATTCATCGGAAATTGTACACGGAAATAACTTTTTTTATTCCATGAGAAAAGAAAGAAATGCCAATGCCAACGACAACTACGATGATGATGATGATGATGCTAAAACAGTTTTTTATCAACTCTTTCTTAACCAATCTGTAGTCTGCAGGGAAATTTTATGGTGGAATAAAAGCCGTGACAATGTTTTTCCATTCAAAAACGTCTAGAGTCTAGAGTCTGGAGTCTAGGGTTGTTTCATTCATTCATACGTTCAACGCTCATTCACATTGAAAATTGAAAGGGAAAGCAAAGGTGACAGGGAAGGATTAAATGAAAGGTGTGCAGGAGCCTTTAGACTCCATTATTATTATTATAGATCACTATGGACTATGGACTGTGGACTATGGGACGGAAAATAGAAATGAAAATGGAAATAGAAATACACATAAAGGGATTAAAACGCACGAGTAGAGAGGTGAAAAATATGGATGGAAAATGGAGATGAAAAAGTAGATGAAATGAAAAGGATTTCACTAAATCTTTCCAGCTCCTTCTCCTTCTCTTTCACTCTTTCGCTCTTTCTCTCTGTTTTCTCATAATATAATAAAATGATCTATGTATGAAAAAAAAATCCTTTGCTCCCTGTTTAATTCATTTTCCGCCTGACTAGGAGAAGAAAGTAGAGAGTAGTTGCAAGTCAATAGTTAAAAGTCAAAACCCGCACATCACACAGCACATTTGGATTTTGGATTTTGGATGCATTTATGTACATTGAGTATTGAGTATGAAAAGTACAATATGCTTCACATCTAAAACATATGTAAAGATGTGTGAAGAAAGATTTTTGGCACCAAACAGAAGGAGAAAGAAAGAGAGAGAAAACTTGCATTTATGTGTCTATGTTTGGATGAGTGAATATGATGTGTGTGTTTGTGAGAGAGGGACTCTGGCTTTCCTTCTTCTAGTTCTCTTTTTGTAGGGTAATCTCACTCGTATTCGCACTTATGTTCGTTCTCCTCCTCGTTCTCGCTCTGGCTCTGGCTGTGACTCTCGCTCTAACTCAACTCCTCGCTTAAATTTGATTTACGTTCCAATCAAAATGGAATTTTACGATGGATTCAATCTCTCATAAAAAGGTTAGCTGGCTGCTGGCTGCTGGGTTCCCTTTTCCTGCGCCCAAGTTTACACCAACGATTTGATCAAGATGCTTACATGAAAGTCACGGAAGTCACATTTCCACTAACTTTTCTCTCCTTTCCTTCTTTTCTTTCTCGCCCAGTTTTGACATATGCCCCCACACATTCTTCATATATATGGAGACTGCAAACTGGAGACTGCCTTTCCTCTTTTCCTTTGGGCTATATTTAAAAAGCAGTGCATCATCCTCCACCTTCATATTGTTTGGGCTAAGAGACTGCAATGAGCTTTGAGCTTTGAGCTTTGAGCTTTCACCTTTCTCATTCACTTCCAGTCCAGCTTAGTCGAGTTTTGCTCAGCTCGGCTCAGCTCGATTCGGCCTCAACATCCAACATCCAACACCCGCACTGAATCCAACCTGCAACTTTAACGTCGGCATCCCAATCGGCATCAACTTTGACTCTGACTTTGATTTTGACTTTGACTTTGACTCGTAAAGCAAGTGGCAGTTGAAAGTGGAGCATATCCACCTCTACACTCTACATTCTAAATTCTACATGCTAGATACTTGATACTAGATACGATACATCTAATCGCAATTCTCCCGGCGATTATTAACCTCCTTAAACTTTGCCTATTTAGAGAATTCAGATTACACCTTTGTGTGCCTTGTGCTTTGAATATTTACATGTATTCACATGTAGTCATATGATTATTTTTGCCAGTGATTCGAATGTCGGATTCGGATTCAGAATCCGACATTTAATTCACAGTTCTATGCTCGTATGAACGTGCTATAAATAAAAAACAGGATAAGCCTATGTGTGCACAGTGCACAGTGCACAGTGTGCAGATACGTGGACTGGAAGAAAGAGGAGATATTTGTATTATTGTTATCGTTTTAACTCGTTGTTCCTTGTAAATAAATTCATTACGCACCACCCATGACAGTTTAAATGGTCGTTTTCTCCCCATCAAAAAAGCGATTGAATGGAAAGAGGAGTTTGATGTACAAGGCTACACACTAAACACAAAACACTAAACACTAAACAGGTCATAATCGCAAGTAGATAGTAGATAGTAGATAGTAGATATAAAGCATGAAAAGAAAGGTGGAGGTATAAACGTATTAAAACTTTTGATTAATTTTCATCTCTCCATTCTCTTTTTCTTGTTCTTGTTCTTCTTATTCCCATTATTATTATTATTAATAGATGTACAGAATACAGAATATAGAACATAGAGTATAGAGTATAGAGTATAGAATGGAGATGATGGATGCAAGTACACGTGCTTCTCCTCTTTAAACTTGTCAGGTATTTAATATTTAGAGTTGGAAAACTAATATGGGAGAAATGAAGCCTGGAAGTAAGTTATTACCTTGTACGTTGTACACTGTACACTGTGCATCTAGTCTACGTCTTCTTTTTCGTCATTGAAAGACTCTTGGGAGTATTTATGACTCTCCCCTCCTGAGCCAAAGACAGAACCAGAGTCAAAGTCAGAGGCAGCGTCAGAGTCAACTCTTCAACTCGTTCCATTATCCATCTCAATCTCCTTCTCTCTTCTCTCTTCTGTGTACATTGTGCACTGTGCATTCTTTTTCATTTCCTTTCCCTTCATCCTTCTACACTACACAATATACAATATACAAGTTTGATTTACTTGGGCATGCCTTGTTTCTTATTTCATCCGTAGAATTAGAATTAGAATGAAAATTGCAAGTTGCCTGTCATTCCGTCCACCGTCGGCCCGTGTGCAATGCACAATGAACAATGTACATGTGGTATGATTATTCTATTAGCAAGTTTCAAAAAAGTAATTTTGCCTGGATAATACCATCATTATGATCCTTCATGTTCCGTATTCCGTGTAGATATACAAAGATGCATCCAACACAATTTCAAATAGATTAAACATACGCTATACGTTATACGTGCTTTAAATAATCAATCAGAGTTTATACACTATACATTATACATGCTGCGTTATAAACTGTCGACAATCAACAGTCAACTCAACACTCAAAACTAAACACTAAACACTAAACAGTCTCAGTAGTCAAGAGGCAAGAGGCGAGAGGTTCTAAGTTGTAAATTATGCATGGTTTTAGACGGAAAATTATTACACAGGAATTGCATTTTGCATCTTTTATCTAGTATCTTGTATTAATAGTGCACAGTTCACAGTTCATATTTCATATGCTTCAACTCCAAAGTGCACGCATTTAACATACTTTTCATATTTAGAGAGCGGTAAAAAGTAAAAAGTAAAAGTAGTAAAAGAAAGAGAGAAAAATTGAGCTAAAGTGAAGAGTTAATATTACATATGTGTTTCGTCTGTACTCTTGTGTAAAAGGGTGGTGATGAGTTGGAGTTAGAGTTGAATGTTGAATGTTGAACTAAACTGAAATTGGTTGAGCTGAGTTGAATTGAGACTTGAAAGCTTGCTTGTTGAGACTTGAAGACTTGAGGTACATAAAAATTGGAGGGGGAAAACATGCGTATAAAGCATATGTATAAATACTTACACAATACACAAGCTTTCATCCTCTGTCTGTAGTCTGTAGTCTGTAATAAATATCTTTCCACAGCCCATTTTCCAAACTCTACACTCTACACTGTAAACTTGGAGCAATCAAAAACCGGTGAAAACCTGGGACTTGAAAAGTTGAAAACCTGATGCGGTAATATTTGAGTGAGTCAAGAATTCCTTCACATCAAGAATCAAGAATCAAAAACATCAGGAGATGCACACCACACACCACACAAAGCACAAAGCACAAAAGGTACAATATACAAATACAGATGCAGGCATTATATAAATAGGAGAGATGTACAATGTACAATATGCAGACACATGAAACATGTACAATGTGTGTGGTTGGATGCATAGTGCACATTGCATATGGAACAAGGAATACGGAGGAGCGGAAAGAAATATTATTATAGACTATAGACTGACAGTTTGAGATCAATAGTTGGAAACCAAGTGTATGAAATGCTACCATACTCTACTTTCTACACTTTATCCAGTGTAGACTGGAGCACATGGCACGAATCTGGATCTGTATGTGAATGTGGATGTGGATGCGGATGGGGATACGGATACGGAAACGAGAGAAAGAACTGAAAAGTGATTTTTCTAACTAGAAAAAGCATTTCAGGTTTTGACAGCACAGACATTAGAGAGACATGAGGAGGTAATGTGGACCAAAGTGAGAGTTTGGTTTGGTCTGGTTTGCTACCAAAACTACTGTTATTGAGTGTGTATACATCTCTCGCATTTTCCTTCTCGTTTTCTCATTCTCGTTTTCTTTTTCCTCCGAATTACTCCGACTTGCCATTTTCTCCATTGTGTAGAGGAATATTTTACATTTTACATTTTACACACCAGCGACGAGACCACATTCAAAACATAGAAATAGAAGAGAACAGAGAGACGACTATACCAGGAAGAAGAGAAGGATGGTGCTCCTGATGGTATAGTGGTGATGATGATGAAAAAGACGAGTGGAAATCAAGGTCTAGAGTCTAGATTCTAGATTCTAGATTCTAGATTCTAGTCAATTTCTCCCTTTCTCTCCCTTTTCTTTTTCCCGTTTACACAAAACTCAAAACTCAAAACACAAAACACAAATTGAATGGGATGGAGAAAAGGAGAGGAGAAAAATCAGGAATTTATTTTTAAATTTCCTCATTTGTGTTGACATCAAAACTAGTGTATTTCCATGGTACTTTCTAGCATCTTGTTTGTAGACTGTAGACTGTAAACACAACCAGACGCACCAGAAACCAGAACTGTGGAGGAGAACCCAACCATTTTCAGCGTCTCCTTCTCTCTTTCTTGTATATCTGTATATTTTATCAAGTCAATGGCTGGAATTGCTTCACTTTTATCTCTTCCCCCGCACTTTCTCTCTCTATCGAATTTCTCTCTCTCGGTCCTTATTTGTACATTTCCCCATTTTCATTTCTGGCTTTTCTCTTCATCTTCTTTCTCTCTGTTTGTAGTTTGTAGGATGTAGGATGTAGGATGGTGGTTGCAAATGGCAGTGCAAACGAGGAGTAAGAGGAAGCAGGTCGTTTAGGCTTGAAGCTTGAAGCTTGGAAATTGAAACTTGAAGAATGGAAACAACCATAGAGGAATGAGGAAAAATGTGAAAGATGGTTCTTTACACACAAAATACAAATGGATAGTTTGCATTCATTCATTCATTCAACCATTTTCATCTTCATCTTGTTCCATTTATATTTACATTTATTTTCTACATTCTACATTCTAAATTTGAATATTGTGAAAGAAAGAAAAAAATTATGTGGAAGAAAAAAGGGATAGAAAATGACAGATTTAATAGCATGTAATAGCTCACACTTTTTCAACCCAAATTCATATTCAAATTCAAGGTTCAAGATGACATTCTCATCATCATCATCACCATTGTCATTTTCATTAGTATGAGTTTTGTTTTGTGTCTCATTTTTAATAACAAATTGAGTAAATTGAATCATGTCATTACAAAGTGCTGACGACTGCTTTCCAACTTGTGAATTGTGGATGACAATACTGAACAAAGAAATGTGATAAAAATGCATGTAAATGCTTTTTTGTACAGAATTTTAATATTTATGTCCAATATGAACGCTGTACATTGTACTTTAAGCATGCTTTGTATTTTGTAGCAATCTTGATAATACAGTTGAGAAGGGATGGCTTAGTAATGAGAGAAAGTATGTGTTGATGACTCGAGACTCGAGACTCGAGACTTAATGTCAGAAGAGGAAGAGGAGAAACTGAGGGGGAGATTTCAGTTCAGAGAGATCAATTAAAGTCTCACTGCTCGTTATTTTGCTGACAGATGAAATTCATCTGGAATTTCCAAGCTCCAAACTCCAAACTCCAAACTCCAAACTCCAACTTGCAGCTTGAGCATTGAGCATCTTTAATTAAACTTGGATTGTCAAATTATGGAGATGAAATTGGATCCAGTGGATCGTGGATCATCAGTCTTGTCTTGTCTTAATGGTGTCCACAAATCAATCCTCTAATCAAAAACCTCCTTCGGCTGGATTCTTGATTTTTATTTTGTCATCTTTTCATCATGTAGTTTTATCGCCATTTTACTCTGTAAATGACTTTGATTCGTCTCGTTTTATGCATCCGTTTCTACATTTTCCATCACTTGTCTCTCACGTTTAGCCTTTAGAGTAAAAAGTAAAGAGTCAAGAGTCAAGAGTTTTGAATCTCGAGATTTCTTTTGCTGGATTCGAAACTCTGTATTTCCGAATTCCGAATTGCAAATAAGGACGACTCATCTCTCATTTCTCTACTCCATACTCGATACTCCATACTTGATTGATATTTTTGGAAGTAAATGAAGGAAAAAGAAAAATGACGTGTACATTAAGCTCAGTCATCATTCCATTGGTTTGGTTTGGTTTGGTTTGGTAGTATTACACGCATAATATATTACAAGAGGATAAAATGGAGAAAGTGAGAGTGATAACAGACTGCGCGATGTTGGATGTTGGATGTGTGATGTGGAATACTGAAAGTGGCAGGGAAAATTTCCATCTCATCATAAATCATGAACAAGTTTTTCTTTTTCTTTGAATCATGCAGAACCAAACCAAAAAGTTTTGTCAGTCTTTTCCTTTTCGCTTCGTTTCATTTGATGGGTTGGTTTCGTGAACTGTTTCCTTCTTTCTGTCTGTCTTTGCGGCTCACTGATCGTTACCACCATCGTATTTTGTAAATGTTCATGTTCATCTTGAATCTAAAATCTTGCTATGGATCTTGATCTTGATGATGATACTTTTATGAATTTTTTCTCACTCCCTTCATTTCATCAAATCTAACCAAAATCAAAATTCCGAATGGAGATACAAATCATAGACTTGAAAATTGTGACTAACTTTTCTAGGTCTGTTTTTGATGACGATGGAAATCATAACTCTGAAACAGATAAAATTTGTCATAACAATTTTAGAGGAGAATTTTTTGCAAAGGTTCAACTTTTATTGCTCTCATCAACACTGTAAATTCCAGGTGCTTGACCTAAATATTTTTAAGAGATGCCAAAACCAAAAGGTGTCAAAACCAAAAGAATGAAAATAAAAGTATTTCTAGTTTTTTTAACACTAGGAATAATTAATCTCACCTTACTTTTCCAAACTACTGTCCCTGACTGAATTAGCCAATGAGTTGCCGAGTAATTTGCCAAACACGGAAAGGCTGACTGAAATAATTTTTCAACGTCTAGAATCTAAATTCAAGATTCTAGATTCTAGATTTTAGACTTTAGATTTTGTCACTCGCAAATAAATTTGCCATCTTTAATTCTTTTTATTTTTTGTCATCTTTGTCAACTTTTGTGTTTATATTTACTCTTCCCTTTTACACTACAGAGTAAAGGTTTAGTTTGGTTTGTGCAATTTATGCTTTGCCATGTACATTTCCATCCATCCATCCACTCATCCATTCATTCATGATGCAGACCAAACAACCGCCCACCCACCCACACCTATTTATTTCCATCCATTTATCTCGTCTCTCCGCTTTCACCACTTTCTACCAACTTGAAACTAGAATCTTCTCTCTCCTTTCTGTTACACCCACGACCAGTTTTCTACTTGGAATTTGTATTTTTTATTTCCCTTTATTTCTCTTTCCCATTTGGATCATCTAGTGAAACTATTTCTGTTTTGTTTTCTCCAGTTCCCGGATTCCAGAATCCAGAATCCAGACATTAAGCATTTAGTTCTGTAGATTCTAGAATTTAGAATCTAGAATCTATATAACATAAACTACTAAAGCTGACACAACTTTAGCATACCTATCTTTTTCCCATGTACTTGATTTCCATTTTATTATCATTCTCGTTATTATTCTTCTATCCCGATTCGACATTTTTTATCTGTAGTTGTTGGTGCAGGAGTCTCCATACTTAATACACTTAGGAGTATAGAGTATAGAGTATAGAGTATAAATGGGTAAACCCAAAATGTATTCACTGTTCATTGTTCATGCTTTAGCAATAAAATAAATAAATATACAAAAGGTTCCGTTGCTCATCCATTGATTCATGTGGAATTGAAGGAAATCAAGAAGTTTTTTTGGAGCTTTGATGAACTTTTCTAGTTAAGTGAAAATTTTTCAAATTGAGTAATATACAAAGATGATCTCTACTGTACTACTGTACTGTAGTTAAGACGACGACAGATGACAAGACTAACAAATCACAATGAACATGAAAAACCGAGTGACGAGAGACAGAGAGAGGGAGAGAGAGAAAAAAGTGTGTAGAGTGTAGAGTGTAGAGCATACGTAATAAAATCCACCCACAACTTGGAAAATGTTTTGACTCCATCATACAAATTCATGATTCATGATTCACGATCCATCATGGAAATGGCACGTATTTTGAGAAAAGTTTGTATTGTTTGCTCGCGTACTGCTTTGTACTTTATACTCTATACTTTATACTCTGTACTCTGTATGGAAACGGCAAGGTAGGGCGGAAATGGGATCTCATGAGAAAAAGACAGATCGGCTGTACAATATATAATAGATAATAGACGGAGGAAGGCGGATGGAGAAAGGGACGGCCGGATGAAGTAGTGGGTGGGTGAGTGAGAGTGAGAAGGTATTGTGGTATCGAGTAAAGTGGAGCTACCTTGTTTGTTGTTCTGTTCCTTGATATGAATTCTGGATGACATTTGCTTTCACCCGGATGTAGTCTGTACAATGTGCAATGTACTAAGCAGAGAAGGAGCAGAAAATGGAGGAAGGGAAACGTAGTTGATCAAGTCCCGCTGTCTTCTGTCTTCGGTCCGACTGTCAACCAGCATAATCAAGAACCAGAGCCAGAACCAGAGCCAGAACCAGTAGTTGGTCCGTTTGATATTTGGTTGACTGTTTAGTTTGGTTTAGGGTGAAAAGGAAGTAGGAGACAGAGGAGTTGACTCTTCTTAGATGTGGAAAAGGAAGGAGAAAAGGAGGAATGATTTGAAATTCCCAAGAGTCCTCTCTTCCTTCATTCCTTCATTCCTTCATTCCTTCATTTTTAAAAGAAAGGGTCAATCGGACAATAAAAGGGAAGCAGAGTAAATCGAGACGTTGGATGAATTTTAGTTTAGTTTGGATGTTGGAGTTTGGAGGTTGGAGTTTGGAGTTTGGACAGTTAAGGCTGCACGCGATCTATCTATTTCTCTTCCTACTTTCTACTTTCTACTTGCTCTACGATGAGAAAGGAAAACAAAGTGTATGCACGCTGACTCTTGAGTATATGTTTCTCCCTATGTCAGTTGTACGTTCAACGTTGTACGTGTAACATGCGTATTCCATTTAAAGTCTCAAACATTCAGGAGGGAAACGGATCGTCCGTTTTCCGTCACCATTTTTCCTCTTACTCACTATGACTCCAAATCCAAACACCACCTACCAAATACACATCTACGATGTACGAACTACAAACCAAACGATCTCTCCTTTTCCTTACTTTTCCTTCTTCTTTCATTTCTTGATCAAGAGTCCAAGTCGGAGTTGGAGCCGGAAGGTGCTCCGACTTTTTCTCCGTTACTTTTCATTTTCCTTTCTCTTCCTTTCAATAGTCAATGGCCCATGGTATTTTTCACCGACGAATCACCATTGACCAGTGACCAGTACAGAGCGTAGAGTGTAGAGCGTAGAGTGAGGAGGTAGCTACATCCAGCTGCTTACTCGAGACTCGAGGATATATCTAGATAGATTGCACTTTGCCTGGACTGGACTGAACAGTTCAGCTCAGCTCAGTTCAGTCCTGTCGATAGAAAGGAAATGAAAATATATGCTCGGGTAACGACTTTAGAGCTCCTTCTACACTCCGTTCTAGACTCTACATTCGACATTCAACATTCAGTGTATTTCATCCGCTACGAACTACAATGTCATTTTGGATTTGATTCTAGATTCTACATTCTACATTCTCGATTTACCGTTGTTACTTTGCTCTCCTTTCTCCGCTGGTTCTTTAGAGGTTTAGAGGCCGGACATTGTTGTTTCTCAATTTTTTCCCTTTTCTCGTCGTCATCATCATCATCATCATCATCGTTGCCACTGTCGTTTTTTTCAACCTACGCCGTACTGCTGTACTTTTTTCCATGTTTTTTCTCCGCTCATATAGAGATTTTTCCATGGTAAAAAAAACAGGAATGGGAGTGGCAAGAAATCCAAATCCAAATCCAAAACCAAAACCAAGTCCAGGCCAAGTCCAAGTAGGACTGGAATAACAAAAAAGAACAAGATTAGTGATTGTGCTCTCAACTCTCAACTCTCAGCTCTCAGCTCTCAGCTCTCAGCTCAACTCAACTCAACTCAACTGAGCTACATGTCAAAAAAGAAGAAAGAAGAAAGTTGCATGTTTTCCATGTATTGCGTGTGTGAAATCTATCCGGTGCTCCACTTTCACTCGAGTCTCGAGTATTGAGTAGTAGCAGTAGTAGTAGCAGTAGTAATATGTAATATGAACTACGAGCCAATACCAAGACCAGCACCAGTTTGCAAACTACATATTCCTACTCCTCAATTTTTTGTATATACATCTTACATCTCTCTCTCTCTCTCTCTCTGTATGTTCTTTTCTTGTCAAACTCAAAGTTATTTTTCCATTTCCACTCTCAACTTATTCACACTCAAACTCGTCAAAATGGCATGAACACATTTGCTCATTTCATTCCTCATACTCCATACTCATACTCCATAGTACTTGGTAATAGAAGAAATTTAGTGTTTCTCGTACATGCTCTTTCTCACTTACTAGAATTTTTTTAGTCATGACTCTAGAGTTCAGAGTCTAGAATCTAGAATCTAGAATCTAGAATCTAGAATCTAGAATCTAGAATCTAGAGTTTCAAGTCTTCCATCAACATCTCATGTCGATTAGGCTTGAATTAGATTTTCCAAAGGTCATAAGCACAAAGCACAATGGCAACAAAACAAAACAAGAGCAACAGTAGTAATAATAGCAATATAAATTTGCGCACGTGTGTATTGTGTATTGAGGATGGAGGATTGAGTATTGAGTGTGTGCCATATCACATATTACGTATCACATTACTTTTCCGTCTCTCATTCCAGTGGAACATGAAATTTTTTCACAGCTAATATCAAATATCTTACATCTTAATCAATTTATCATGCATGTGTGAAGCTCGTAGGAAACTCTTAGCTCTAAACTCTAAACTCTAAACTGTACACTGTATTTTGTACAAACTGTAAACTACTTTTGTGTTTTGTGCACAAGAAACTCTTGTGACTTGGAGCTACAAGAAATAGTTTCAAATAATATTATATTCTGTGGTACACTTGGTTTCAAAACTCGGAGTGGTTTGAGGAAATGCAAAATATCGGTACTTTAGTTTGCAAAATCATGATCAATTTGCAAATTCAGTAATCTAAATTGAAGGGGCGAACACTGGGCAATTTAACACGTAAATGATTTCAGGGACAAAAAGTAAAAGGTGGATAAATTTTGAAGGTAAAGTTGGTGGTTGGTGAGCTGATGAAAGTTGGGTTTATGTTTTGGTTTCGGATTCGGTTTGCATGTATAACATGTACAATGTACAATGTACAGTGTAGATTGTAGATTCAAGATTAGAGAATTTAGATACGTGGGGTTTTGTCCTGTAGTGAGAATAGTTAATAGTGAATGGTGAATAGTGAATACTGAAGAGTTGTAATGTGACTGTGACTGTTTTCTGTTTTCATTGTATGGAAAACAAATTCATACCTCAATGGCAGACCCAAAATACACCATTTATATTGTCCCAAGAGAGATTTTGACGCTTTTGTATGAATCCTCTGCTCTTCTATTTTCTACACAAGTTGCTCATTGCTCAGTCTCTATCTTTTCCCCATTCTTGCCTCTAGGTTCTAGGCTCTAGTCACTACTTTCTACACGTCCTTTTGTTCCTCTCCCTTGGCAAATTTCTCAATCTCCATCTCCATCTCTCTGTATCTCCATGCTACATTCGACATTCGACATTCTCCATTCTCCGTTTTCGTTCTCCATGTACCATGAAAATATTCTCTGTAGTCGGCAAGCATATTGATATTGAAATAAATGACTTTTGAATTGAACATTCGATTATGAATTTTGGAAACAGTGGAAATTTTCAATGGAAAAATAAACTGTGCGGAGGATTGAAAATGGATTGCGCATGCATATTTTATTAAATTAAATCATCTCTGCTTGCTTGCTCTACGAAGGTACAATACAATATATTATGTGCACAAAATGTACAAATAAGTAACCAAATATGTGAAATGTGTTGCAGAGTTGTTGTTTTTTGTTTTGTAGTTTTGGAGTTTGTATCATTAAAATAGTGTATAGTGTGGGAAATAATTACACTGAATTTACCAAATAATAATTGGCATTTTGATGTATCATGTCTCGTGTGGTTAATAAAACTGTTCATTTAGGCAGAAAAAACTGTGTACTTTGTACTGTGTAAAAGTCAATGGCGAAAAAACTGTGGGCATCATTATCAAATGTCCATTGTCCATAGTCCATCATCAGTCTCCATTTTTTGTCCAGTGTTCAACTGTGCTGGAACGGGAGATGATGATCTGTTCCGTTTTCCAGAGTCATAATGTTGACTACAGACTACAGACTAGAGAGCATATAGATATTGCAGCTTTATCTACGCACAATGCACAGTACACAGTATACAGCGCACAGTATGTGATTCCGTACTAAAAGCCTACTGAATACAGATACTCGGAATCATAAATATCATAAATATCATCAAGAACCGAACAAATCACATGTAATCCAACAAGAGAAGTAAAAGGAGAGAAGAGCAGATTATGAAATTAATTTCAGATTGCCACAATCCCTGAGCCAGAAAATGTATTGTATCCGGGATCGTCGTGTACAATTGTACAAGTGTACAAGAATGAGACCTTTATTCTATATTACGCGAGTGTGCCGTTACATAGACTACAGATTATAGATGATAGATATATTAACATAATAATAATAATAATAATTACAAAGTCTAGTCATGCAATTATCAATTGTGGATGTGTACATGAGAAATGATGATAACTCACCCGAAAGGAGTGAGTTTCCTCTTTTCTCTTATCCTCCAGTATTCAGCATTCAATATTCAGGATCCTGAATCTCCATCCTCCATCTCGATCTGGATCCTGAATTCTGGATTCTGGATTCTGGATAATTGAACTCACACAGTCATTCAGTCATTCAAAATCCAGAACCAGATCTAAATCCAGATCTCCACTACCCACTACATCACCCTCCTTCCATTTTGTATCACTCTTCTCCTCCAATAATAATAATAATAACAATAATAATAATAATCATATTCCTGCTGACTAGATCCATTTTCCACTTTCCAATCTCCAGTCTCCAATCTGGAATCTGCAGTACACATTTACAATGTACAATCTATGTACATGATGACTCTTCCGTTTCACTAAACTCTATTTGCAATAAATACATATGTATTGAGAATCGAGAATCGAGTATCAAGAATGGAGAAGCCTTGCTTCCCTGTCTGCTCTCTTGTACTGTAATGTACAGATTGTAGGTTGTAGGTATATGTTAAATAAGCTTCACAGATACTAGATACGACACAAGTCAGAATTCGTCGTATTCCGTGTAGGAAGGTAAATGGTAAATGATGAATGGTGAAAGTACCTACGAGTTTAGAGTGTAGTGACTTTTCTGCCTACGTGGTTGGCTGCCTCTTCCGTTTCCAGACATACAGACACATTCAATGCTCAATGCTCATTGATAACAAGCGTATAGAGTAAAGAGTAGAAGAGAAAGAAGACAATGTGGAGGAGAAGAGAGAAGAGAAAGGAAAGGGACGGAGGCAGGAACAGGAATTCGCCGATTAGAATCGCATTGTGGTTGCAGTCAACCATGTCATTTCCATACCTCCTCCATTCTATATTCTATATTCTCCCTTCTCTATTCTGCATTCTGGATTCTGTATTATGGGTTCGGTGTTCTGCATATGTTTTACATTGTACATTGTACATATTATGTAGGGAAAGATACGTAATGTCTATTGTCTCTCAAGTTGCACACGGTAGGCTGTAGGCTGTAGGCTGTAGGTAGAACGTGGGCTATTCTACATTCTACACTCCACACTCTACCAAAGACATTGTACTGATATCCTATCATTCATGTTGATTAGTGACTGGAAACTACCATAGAAACTTTGTGCTCATACCACTGACGACAGTTGCATAAATGTACAACATATTTATGTCGATTCTGTTTTGACTATACTCAATACTCAATACTTTTTACCTACGGTATGGTATATAGGCGTAGGATTATAAGGAGAAACAAGTTGGTTAGTCAAGTTGGTATTTTAGGCAAGAATTCTGAGGAGTTGATATGTACATTTTAAAGTGTGCATTGTACATGTTTCTATGAAAATCACTGCAAAAATACATGTTTGTGCGTGAGTATAATAATATAGTGTATAGTGTATAGTGAATGGGACAAAATATGAATGAAAGTGAAAGGAAGAATATTTTCATTGACTGTAGTATGAATGGAGAAGGAATCAAGAAAAGTTTTCTTGCATTATGCCCATATTTTGTCACAGAATAGGCTAAAATTGTAAGGAGTCTCGAGTCTCGATTCTCGAGTCTTCATCATTTAAATACAATATGTGTAATGTTTTGTAAGCAGTGGACAGTGAACAGTGAACAGTGGGCAAAGAGCGGAGGAAAGTTATTTTAGATGCTAAAAGTGAGAAATGCTTGTGTTGTAATGAAACTGTATAATAATTTCTGTATGGTGAATGGTGAATAGTGAATGGAGTGTGGAGCTGCAGAGAGAACTTGAAATTGTTAAATGAGTCGTGGTATGATGATGATGATTATTATTATGCGATTAGTACGACTTTCTTCATATTTACACTGTTCCCTGTGCTGTGCTGTGCTGTGCTCTGTTGTAATGTAAGATTGGGCTTGGCTTGGTTTGGTTTGTTTGCATACACATTTGATGAGGTAGTGAAATAATTAATGGAGGAAGAAACTAAAGTTATTTCAAAAGGTTTCGAGTTTTGAGTTTTGACTTTGAATTTGAATGGCAACTTTTCAAGCATTTCTCTATGTATTCTCCGTATATTCGTATGTATCTGTATCCGTTGCGCATAGAGTATAGACTCTATACTATAGAGTATAGAGTATAGATTATAGGTGGATTTTATACCTACTGTTTACACATGTACAGTGTAGATTCATATAATGCGTAAAATATGGAGTACTGATATACTTTGTACAAATAGAGCAAGTTCTGGGCAATGTGACGTTGTCTCGTGTCTCATGTCTCATGCTTTGTGTACACTGTACACTGCTATTCTAAAGCGGGAAGGAAATGAGATGTTGATATCCAAATGAAACTTTTAGGTGTACTAATGAACGGCGAGGTTTGGTTCTGGCTGTGGATGTAGCTGCATTAATTTTAATTTTATCTATGGTTGATTTAAGTCCAGGGGCATTCGACATTTGAAATGCGACAAGCGACAAGGGTGGATGAGAAGGCAAGAAAGCATTTAATTTATAATACTGCATATAAAATAAACAATGGTACAGGAGTACCTAAAGAGGGAGCGAGCCATAATAAACGAGGAATTACAATATTATACTGAAG
>JAQGBH010000679.1:0-44718 GCA_034698265.1 Sminthurinus aureus
TTGACATCAAGATTCTCTTGTTTTGTTTTTTCTTGAAATGCAAGAGCTCGTTACCATCGAAATTCCATTCTCTAATTGTACATCGTACACGTAACGTACTTAGTACTTACGTAGTAACTCGTATTCGTAATGATATTTTTGTGTAGATTCTAGATTGTGATTGTGATTGCTGTCCATTCTAGATTCAAGATTCAAGATTCAAGATTTGACACATTGTACTCTGTACTCTACATTCTGCGTATACATGATGTATGATGTATGATATATGATACAAACAAGTTTTAGCAGGCCCATTCGTGAAGATTTAAAGATGAAAATGAGAGTACATGAGTAACTTGAACGATGACTGTTTTGAAATCTTTCTTGTAGCATGTAGCATGGCGTGTATCGTGTATCGTCTACGAGTAGAGTTTGGAGTGCAAATAAGTATGGAATATGGAATATGGAGTATTTTGCACACGAAATACAATAAATATGAATGGGCTTGTTTTGAGACTCGAGACGGCTGTACTATAACTTAACAGACTACAGCCTTTTTACCAAAATGAGTAAACTTGTTTACATCTTACGTTCTACGTTCAGCATCATGATTCCATGTGCTTTTTTCATTGTTACTTTTTTGTTTTTTTCAGACGTCTAGGTATTAGGTATTACGCCTGTGTTTCATGTATTTTGTGCAGTGTACATTGTACAGAGCATAATTTTACCTGTTACTTGTTTTTGACTATATTTATTCAATACACAAACATGAGGTTTTTGCTCTGCGTATAAATTTATGCAAAATGTTGTGGTTTGATTTTGTACTTTTGTTTTTTGTACTGGCCGCTGGCCGCAGTCGAATTCCAAGTCGAAAAATGATTTCGGAATCCAGATTAATTGATTTACACTTGAGCTAGTTCTTTTACACGCTGTGGTTATATCTACACCATGTATCATATACTGTGGATTGTTGATTATTATTTATTATGCATTATGCACTTGAGGCTTGAGGTTTGAGGTATATTACATATTACATACTGTATACTGTGTACGGTACACGGTATGTGATACAACTGCAGGTGCACAGAGAAGAAATTGACAAATTTTGCAATCACTTTTGCACTCTCCTCTATTGGTAATTGACAGCACACATGTACATATTATCTTACATTTTATGGATGGTCGTTGCAGTAAATAAAACATTCTTTTTTATTTTTAACACCTTTTCATCGTGATCAGCTTGATAATATGTCTGTTTTCAAGAGTATACCTAAAAAATGTAAACAAGTTCAACTCTCTCAAATCTCAAATGACGATGGTTGTTTCGTCGGCTTGTGTTTTGTGGCTCTATATTCTATACCTATATTTTTGAGAATTTTTTGACATGATATAATATCATTACAAATTATCATACAAGTTTTAAATTTTAAATTGAAACTAGAACCTAGACTGGACAATCCAAGTAATTCAGTTGATGAGAGAATACACTAGGATTTTAATAGCCTACACCGCACACGTGTGTATTACAAATCGACATTGGAAATTAAATCTAAATTGTAAAGACAGTTTTCAATAACTCCAATTAAAAGTAGTTTATACTTGTGGTTTTGAATTTTGTACATTGAAAAGAGATGTAAAAGGTGGCGGATATCCCATTTGCTCCTTTGCTCATTGTCCATTGGAAATATTTCCTATGAAGACTGAAGACGTATCACATGTATAGGTCATTCAGGCGTGGAAATTTCCCACAATAAAAGGACTGTAAAGTGTAAAGGTACATGAGACAGTGTGCTATCAATGAATTCCAGATTTGAGAAGCAACCTCATGAAAGGAAGTACACATGCACAAAGTATCAAGTGTAACGTCTAATGTCTAATGTCAAGCCATGAACAGAACAGTGAACAAATTCGAGTGTACTTGGTAGATTTGAGACTTGAGGCTTGTGACTTGTGAGGTAATATGTAATAATATGTACCGTATTGTTTGGACACACGAAACATGAAGCCATCAAACGTCAACTCGTCTCCCATCACTTGAGTTTTGAGTTTTGAGCTTTGAGTTGACTTTATCAGCTGATGATAATTTTATTGTCTCCTCTACTTTTTACCATTTAATATTTTCTCACTTAACCTTTACAACGTGCGAGCATGAGAATAGTTTTATTTTTATTAAGGATATCATCATCACAGTGTATTGTATTATGTATGGTGTATGGTGAGAACAAGCTAAATAATAATAATAAACCTGTAACATGTAACATGCATTGGATTTTACATTGAAAGAGGACAGGAGGAACGAGGAAAGTGGTTAAAGGAAAGAATCAGCACTTTACAAAGCAAGTGTTACCTTTGACTTTGCTTGAACAAGCAATTAGTCATAATTTTGTGTGTGAGATCTTCATTCTCAATTTTATTTCCCATTTCCCATTTAATTGACTATTCACTATGCCCTCTGCACTATTCACTCTTCAGCCCTACTGGTGATTTTGTGCTTTGTGCTTGTAATTTTTCTACTATTGTCTTTCAAAATCTTATATGTACATTTTAAATGGCAACCTTTTGCCTTTTGCACGCAAATGCATAATAAAGTCAGTAGAATTAAGTCAGACGGTCAGACGGACCAATTTCTTCTGAAAATGATTAAAGTAAAGTTTTCCTTAATTCATAATTATTCTTTTTCATTCAATGGTCGTTCTACGACTCATCATAATCAACTCCAGTTTGCAGTTTGAAACTTTTCGTCAAGTGTGTAACCGATTTCGTTCGTATAAAGTTAAAGCCAAGTTATCATCAAGTATAAACATGGAATATGGAATTACACCAAAGGAGCCCATTAATTATGTGTAAATGGTAATTATCACGAGCACAAATGTTACGCCTTACTATTTACAATTTACAATCGCATCGCAACTTTATACTTTATCCCCAAAACCCAAAACAAAAGAAAAATGAATGAGTACTAAATACACATTACACATTACACGCAAAATGCAAAATCAGAGAGGATTCAGGATTCAAAAGACAGTCACAAGTCACGAGAGTATTAACTTTTGATAATAAATAATGGTAAATGCAAATGGTAAAAAACCAAAACAAACAAAAAAAACAAAAGCAAGCATGCAAAAAATTGCAAGTAAATAGTTTTGACATTGTCCACTAAAATTTGCATGAAATTAAAAGTGTGTCCTGCATATGCTATATGCTGCATACTGTATACTGTATAGTCTACATAACCTATAAACGCACACCTGAATCTTGAATCTTGAATCTTGAAAAGCCGGTACAGAACATGCTACACGTTGCACGTAATTCGATTTACAATACACATAACTTTGGCTTGTGGTTTGTGGTACAAGTTGGTGGTTGATGGTTGCCGAAACATTTTTTGGCCATTAATTGCAAAACTCCGAGGGTTAATTAAATTTTAAAGGTATATCCATGTCCAATGCCTAGTGTCTACACTCTACACTCTACATTCTACACAATGTATAAATTTGTACGCGTGTATATAGTGTGTATGCGTAGTGCATGAGTAGCATGAGCTCAATTTTATCTCCTCTCCATTTTATATTTTATAGCTTTGTAGTAGTGCAAAGTTTGCACTGCAAACACAGTTCTCTAGACTCTATACTGTAGATACGATACGATTAGCAATCAACACGATCAGGTTTTGGATTTTGAAATCCCAACGAGTCTGTCACTGTTGAGTGTAGCACTCGTGATTCGCGAATCGTAAATTCTAAATTCTAAATGGTAAATGGTAAAATTGCTGCTAAAGTGTGAGTAAAAATCTCATGCATTCAGATATGTACACTCAAAGATTCATCTTGGTTGAATGCACAGGCCACAAACATGTGAGCTTGTACAATGTACAAAGTATGCACATGTTGCATGCAAACGCACTCGCATTCACCTATTACATGTAAATGAATTCTCGTCAACGGCCGTTTAGAGTTTAGAGTTGAGATGAAAACTACTGCAAAATGCACCATGATTTTAACTTGAGGTTACAACTGCATTCAAGTCAAAGTTTTATCACCCCTAAACTCCAAACTCTAAACCCTATACCGTCTACTCTTTACTGTACACTGGTACACTGCAAAATTCAATTTCCAATGGAATGACAATGTCTAAATGTATTTGTTTATGTCAATAGTCAGTATTCAATATTCAATATTCAATATTCAATACACCCGTAACGCAAAAGTGTACTCTTACTGTACATAAATCACATATGTACTGTAAAATGTTGAGCAAAGTGTCATTAGTCATTATACATTCAACAGCGTGCATGTAAATTATGCATTATATTTGATATACTGTTTGGAGGTACCTCTGAAAAGGGTCCGTTTCCATTCCTTTTCTTAAATAGATCGCAGTTCTTATGGTGTACAGTGGATGATTCAGAGACGTCAATTCTAAACTCTCAACTCTCAAATCCAAAGCTCTGTAAAAAGTAGGTGGATGCAAACTCACGATCGGTACATTGGCTGACTATTGAATACTGAAAACTGTCTGCACCACTGACATCAATACAGAGAGAGAATCTAGGTAAATGTGTACAGTTTTAACTGTTGAATGTTGACTATTGTGCTGAGCCGAGTTGAGTGGAGCGGAGATGTACACAAATAGTATAAAAATAGTACTCATCTTTTATTAGCACGCTCATCAACCATAATCAGCTGTAGGCTCGTAACAGTATAACAGTAAAAACATTCGGTCAAACAGACAACTGGCGGCTGACAAGTGTAGACTTGTATTTTGTATGGTGCAGTGTACACTGTACATTGTACATCCTTCCGTTTTCTTTGTGCCAAGTGCCAGTTGTAGCATATAGGATGCAAAGTACATAGGAAATTTGCACGCATATACTTAAGTACATGTTTATTTGCACTACTTTTTTCTATGGTAAACACTAAACACCATCATTATATTATAGTTAGTGTATGCACGCCACACATTATATATTATAGGATGTACTATGTACTTCATCTTCCTCTTTCTTTTACATTGGCATGGCACAAAATTATAAAAAATGTGCAGTGTTGAGTGTTGAGTGTTGAGCTTTAATCTACATTTTACATTCTACATTCAAAATGCAAAATACACAATGAAATGTGAAAAAGCAAAAGCCCTCGATAGAGTCTTTACAAACTCCAACTACAAACTTAAAATGTAGTGAATGTTGATTGAAAATTGTACAGAGAAAAGAGAGTTGGTTTCAATTAAATACCATCTAAAATCTCAAGTTTAAGTAGCTTTATGCAGTCAAGTCAATTCAAGTTAAAGTTGAAATTGAAATAGGGATTTCTCAAATCTGAAATCCAAGGTAGTTCGTGGATCGTGGATGTTCATTCCCATAGATATTAGATACTAGATACATGGATTGTGCATATGAGTACCTCATCTCCCATCAATCTTCTTGTTCTTGATTATCCATCCTTTTTGTTTTCGCAAATTGTAAATTGTAAAACGTAAAATGACTCTGTATCTTTTTCCTTTCATCTTCATCCCACTCACTTTCATACCGTATGTATAATGGTAATATGATTTAGTATATGGTCATCGTGATCTTGTGTCTTTGAATTTGGTTATTCACTGCAATTATTGCATTTTACATGTAGGTATACATAAAACATATGGGAGATGCCGTTATTGAAGCGTGTGTAGTGTGTAGTTTGTACCTGTAAATGGTAAATGGTGTACTTGTGTCTTTTGTTACTTGAAAGAAAAGCGTTTTTGGGTATGATTACGCATATTATGTATTTTCCGTCTTTTATTGCTCATTTCTCATACACATTTTATGGCAATGGCCTCTTCTCATCTCAGCACAGCTCAGCTCTGCTCATCTCATCTCTACTTATTTCATATTATGTATTGTGCAAATTTCAAACGTGTATGCACATTGCATATTTATACTAGCGTATGTATCAACGATGGACAATGAAAATCATGTAAAGTTTTAATGGAAAAAAGTGTGCTAATAGCACAAGAATGATGAACTTCACTTTTGCTTCAACTAAAACTGTAGAGTGTAGACTGTAGACCGTAGAGTTAAACATTTTTTCCTTGTCGTACCATAAAATTCTGCATTCTGCCTAATATTGTTACAAATTATAAATTATGTGTGCATTTGAATAATAATTTACTGTGTATTGTGTACTCTTGTACAATTGGCATTAATCAAAAAATCCTTGTCATTTTCCATTTTCCATCATTATTTAATACGGCATAGATGTGCATGGGTTTTTGGTATTTGGTATGTGGACATAAGATACTGTATATTATATAATATAGTGTGTCACATATGTATAAAAAGCGCAAGGCAACGTACGGTATTAAATAATACTGAATTTTTACTTTTTATAGAAAAGAACGGACTCTCAAGAAAAAACAAAACACATGAGTACTGACTTGTGAGTAAGGAATACAGACTAACAGAGTATAGAGTACGCATGAAAGAACATAAAGAAACTGTAGAAAAAAGATGAAAATGCTTGTTATTTGTTATGTCACTTGAAAAATACTTGAAAAAATTAGATGAGATATGAAAGACAACGTGTGACATGTACAAAAAATGCAAGGCTGGGTTTTAGTGGTGTATGTAAAAGTGAGTCTAACAAAAGTAAGTTGTTTTTTTCTCTTACTGTCACAGTGACACACCTGTCAAAATTCAAAACAATAGAAATATCATTATGTAATGTTATTTTAGTCGAGCTACTGGAGTGAGCTTTGAGCTTTGAGATGAGACATGCACCAAAAATTATTCTATTGTATTAATAGATACTTTGCTCGTTAAAAGACTGTAGCTAAAATGTCTAGTTGTGATTGTTATTAGTAAACAGTGTTGCACATTGAGTATTCTGTATCAATCACGACATCATTGTGTATTGGGTATTGTGTAAGAGGTTATTCACTCAACTCTCAACTCACAGCTAAAATCTAGAATCCAGAATCCAGGCTCATCAAGCAAAAGTATACAAAATTTAATAACTGTCATGTCGTAAGTTGTAACCAATCAATTTAAAAAATGACAGTAACTGTTCCGTCATCTTAAATTTCCAATGCAAAATTTCCGTATTTGCACACCGTACTGATTGCACATGGTGTAACTTGTGGCAATATCTTTGTTTAGACTTTGGGCATGACACTTTGTAAATGCACTTCTGTATTCTGTACATTTTTGTGACATATCAGACTGAATACATTTAAACACGCATAATTTATCACTGCCTCTGTGAATGGACTTTAAAGATTATGCATACAAAATCATAATTAGCTATTCAAGTCACATTCAAAATTCAAAATTCAAAGCGTCATTTCATGCTGAAGACGGAAATAAAAAACCAAATAATGCAACTCTCATGAATTTTAGTTTGTGTACTGTGTACTGGAGTAAGAAAAATAAATTAAATAATGCTCATTTTTTATTTAATAAAGAATTTTTTAACAAAGATTTCATATTTTCATACGTACAGTTGGGAATTGGGAAAATTAATGCGGATTTTTACAGTAACAACATGATTTTTTGTAACTAAATACAAATATTTTATGTGTATTTCTTTTATTTTTCGTCATATATCGTCTAAATGTCTCGTATCTTGTATCCTGTAAAATCTCCATTCTACATTCTACAGAAGATACAGATTTTCTCTGTCGTCCATTCTACATTCTACATTCTACAGTTTAAGATCACGAATTAGGAATTAGGATGCATTTACATATTATTATATGTGCATATGTATATTGAACAAAAGACAGAAAGTGCAACAAACTGTGTACAGTGTACAACTCGTGACATGTCTATTTTTAAACACGGACAAATTAAGAATTAGCTGAATGTTGAATGCTGAATGTAGAAAGTAAAAGTATTTTTGTTATTATTATCATCATCATTATTATTAGTCCTTTTGTTATTTTTATCTGTATGTACTAGAGTATTTGTGTGTTGTGTGTGTTTGTGATGATAACTTTTACACGTGATGCATACAGGAATACAGCATACATATGTATTTGAATAAGGAAATGAAAGTCTCTTTCTCAATTATAATGATTATCTTCATCTAGATTCAAGTCTTAAATAGACATTTTCCACAACGTGTATAATATATTGCACATTGTACATTGCATGTTTCACAGTGAGCATTTTATGTTGACTGTTGACTGTATTTTTTAAAAACTAATAATACGGAACATTACATTAGAAATACATAATACACAGCGTAATTTGCTTGTTGCTTGTACTGGTATTTCAGTAAACACAGATTTACGATTTATGAGCTTTCTAAACCTACTTAAAACTACATTAAGTTACACTAGTCGTAGTCCGAGTAATTTTCCCGATAATGCCAGTGACTTTAAATTACGCCATTTTTTCTATTTTTCCACAGAAGAAGTTGCAGCTTGTTTTCCGTCTTTTATCTACGCTTTTGTAAACTCTTGCTTTTAAAAATCAATAAAGCTATAGTATAAAGTATAAAGACATTTTCTTGGCAAATAAAGCTATAGTAGTTTATACTTTGTAGTTCGCGAGAAACAAATGTTAATTTGAATATTTGAATAGCTTTGAATAGACTAAGCAATAAAAAATCAATGCCTTCATCAGAAATCTATTCGTTACATAATGGAGCTGATTTATTCTTGTGTATCCAGATCCCAAAGCTTGGAACCGTGTAAAATGATGATTCATTGTTATACGTGACCTAGATACTAAATACTAGAAACTAGAAATTTGATAGACAATAATACTTACATTAGTAAGTAATGAATTACAAAAAAAACAATTTATACTTTGGAAAAATTTCTGTGGGAAAAAGATGTTTTGTACAATAAATAATAATATTACAAGTAGAAGAGTACGAGTCCTTTATCTTTTACGTTTTATGTTTTATGCCACATTGCAAAAACGAGTGTGGTATTCCTCTGTTTTCAATTTTCAACTGTGTATTGTATATATATTGTATATTGCCGAGGGCAAGGTAGAATAGAACCACTTTTGTAACAGCTAACAGCTATATCAACTATAAATTGTCAATACAGCGTTGTTTTTAACATGTACAATTTATTTTTTTCCATACCACATGTTCTTGATGTTAGTGTTGTTGTTGTTATTGTTGTTGACCTCCTAAAGACCAGTATCGATTCCATATTTTATCTAAATACTAAATATCTGGATTCTATTATGTTTACTGTGTACAGTGTACAGTGTACAGCAAATACTGTATGTGAAGGATGAATAATCAACACTAACTCAACTTGAGTGATTTGTGAATTGGGATATTCAAACAGATCTCTAAAGGTCCTTCCCAAAATTTTTCCAGCAAAAAAGGCTTCGGCGTCCTTAACTTTCCAAAAAAGTGGTGGCAATAACAAACTCATGAAAAATTTGCATGCATCTTATGTGTTGTGGTTTGGTTTGGTGTGGTAGACAGTAGACAGTAGACAGGACACAAAGTTCTGAGTTTTGACCTTTTGTATAATTTGGTAATCACTATAATATCTAAAATCATCAAATAAAAAACACTGGATTTTCAGCAGATATTTGAGATTCAAGTTTCAAGCTCAATGCCGTTCATAATTCATGTTCCATACTCCATATTTACTTCATATTCAGCCGTATGAAGCTGATAACATCATTTCTACTTTTTCATGCATTTCTGTCAGTTTATAATAACGTATCACTGCATGAATCCACGACTAGTCCTAAGTACTTGAGCAAGTAATAACGATTTGTATATCATGAGAAAATTTTAATAGTTAATAGTTCATCAGTGGCAATTATTTAGCGTAAGAAGCCTACTCAATGTACAATTTATCTCTTCCTTGATAAATAATGTTCATTTGATCACTTTGATCCTCATTGAAATCTGCAATGTAAGTCACAGCCAAAATCAATAAAGCTTGTTTTACCGATTATTTGATAATCAATAACAATTTAATTGATGAGATTCAAGTATGTGATAAAATAAATAATATAATCCACATAAATACAGAAAACTAGAATGAAATAAATAATAAAAACATCAACAAGTTTTGTCGTTTGTTGTTTATGTCTACCGAATAAAGATTTTTACGATAAGCTCAGCAGTCTATAAAAATTTAGTTTATAATGACAATGGAGCTCCACTAAGTGTCTAATCGGGATTTTAATGAAACCTATACCAATCGATAGATTTCGATGTGCTGATTACGAATATGACAGTCATTTTCCCGAATGCGCGGGATCCTTCATTTTATTGACCTCTAAAGGTCAATTTCATTGAAATTTCCATGACGTTGAGGTCAAATTACAGGTCAACAGGAAATCGTAGAGAAAAATGAGTTACACCACTGAAATCAGCGTAACATTTCATTTTTTAAAATTTGACAGTTTTCAGTTTTTATCTTCAAAGGCGCTTTTTTCAGCCAGCCGGCCTACTGTGTGGCTGTTGAATTTTCAAAAAATCCGCTGATTTCCAATCGGTAGAAATCCGACGCATCCGAAATGGAGAAACTCGAGTATTTTGCCCACGTGTTGTTCCCTTGGAAATCTTCCAGTTCTATCCGCAATTCCTGGTCGCCGTTTCTTGTGAGAGCTCGAATGTTCTCCAACCCCAGCCAAAAATTCCCTGAAAGAGAGCCGAATCCATTGAAGTAGTTATCCCAATTTCGGTTGAATTGATGTCGACGTCCAGCTGACCTTTGCTGAATCACGGTCCAACCGCCTCCGTCACTTTCAAAGTAACAGAGGACTTTGACTCTTTTGGAGGTTGCATACGGATAAATGGATTGTTTTGGGAATCGGGGTGATGGGAAAATGTCCATGATGTCACTACAGCTGTTCAACCAGGGCCATATCAAACCAACATCTAAAGTCAAATAGCAAATAAGGAAAAAATCCGAGTGTCAAAGTTAAAAGAAAATGTAGAACGTCAGCTGAGTAGCTACAGATTACTTGAAGAAAAATATTTGGACGGAGAAAATGTAGTGGAATTTCTGAATAGGCGACTGTAACAGGAAGCCAATATTCAGAGCTCACAGATACCCTTGAAGGATTCACTGACCGCTGCCACATTTCACCTCTGGCTCAGTGGACTCGCTATTACCCTCGCTACGCTCATCTTTGAGTTTTTTGTGCGCAACAGGTATCAGGCCATTTTGATCATGAGGTGGTTTTTAATCTGGTCAGTTTGGTCATAAGGTCATTTTCAAACGGGTTCAGTTTGATCATCGGGTCATTTTCAAACGGGGTTAATTTTGGCAGAGCTTTAAGAAACAAACTACGCTGTTAATTATCTTTAATCAGCAATCCACAATTCCAAGTCTTTTGATGCACAAATTTTAAATACATACTGAATTTTATCCTTCTGATCGTTTCATAATTTTTTCCAAAATACATATGTGGGATTAAATAGTTTAACTCCCATTGCACCTTAGTGTTAAAGCTTAATGACGCAAGTCATTAAATCAAAAATCTAAATTTAGCGCAATCATTGAATTTTATTTTTAAACTAATTGAATACTTTGAAGACACGGGCCATCCCAAAACTATCATCATTATTGATATAATACAATGTATAATACAAAAGTAAAAATTGTCCGTTGATTTTGATTGGTACAGCTAAAAATTTCTCGAAACTAGAAATAAGAGTGAAAAATTGAATTTTCCCTTGTTCATTGTGGTTGGTGAAAGGGAAATGGCTCAATCACGGCCTATTCCTAAAACACCTGAAACAGTGTTGACCACACCGGTGAGGAGTTTATCGATGTCCAGGCTCGCCAGATCTTGAACCAGTGTGACGACAGCTTGTACAACAGCTTCGACGAAAGTGATGACGGCTTCAAGTAACCCCTTAACAACTTCAACGATATCAGCAGTTGTTGTTGTTGTTGTTTGGGTCATTTGTGTTTCGTCAGGTTTTGGTGTTGCAAAGCAGACACAGATGAAGGCCGAGACTTCCCTCGATTCATATGGAAATCTATCATTATAATATCTGCCGGAGTAAGGAACATTTTTGATTTGACCCACTTGATTGCATGTATATTTACAAGTGTCCTCATTGTGGCCATAAGGCACAGATGGTTGTGTCCCAGTATTGTCATCTGTTACCGTAACATCCGTATACTTGGCTTCAAATGCTGGTTCCTAAAAAACCACAAGACAAGCTCAAAGTACCCGTTGTTTTAACCTCAAAATGATTACTTTGTTCTTATTGTCCTCTTTAATTTTTCATCCCATTAAAATGAAATGTGTAGCTCATTTTAAAATTATTACTATAAATATATGCAATGGAAAAAATGATTCAAAATTACTTTGGCGCAGTCACAAAATGAAGGTCCATCTTTGGAATCTGAAATTTGGTGCTCAATCTTTGAGCAATTGGTGGTGTCGCATTCTAATGACTTACAAATTTTGAACGAACTGTTACAATCTATTATATTCAAAGGAGCCCGCTTGTGACGATGTCGCTGTGGGTTGTGAATGTTCCATTTTCAATAACGATTTTGAAAAAAATTGAACAATGATTAATTATCTCGACCTTCAATTACTGAATTTTAAATTTCAGCCATGTGAATTGTAATAACTACGTATAATAAAAATGTTACCAATGTTTCTTCGTCAGCCGCAGATGTTTGAAACTGCACAGCCAAAAAACCAAAAAGACAAAGGAAACTGATTTTGGACGAAACTGGATGAAAATGAAGGACCATTTTTCTAGATATTTCTTTTCTTCTCTGCATACGAATTTTTAAAAGACAAAACAAATTGAAATAAAAAACTACGAGCTGTTGAACTCTGATTTCTGGAATCAAATGGAAGAATGACAAAAAGAGAGAAAACGAGATGCCGATTCAAGTTGATTGATTGATTGAGAGCAAACCAAATGGTTTAGAAATACATTAAAAACATCATTGTTTCCAATTTTCTTTGTTCTATTTGTGTCTGAACTCCTGACACATAAATTATGCAAAACCACAAATCACAAATTCGCCATTTACAAATCGCAAATCTCACATCTCAAATCCCAAGTTTTCATGCGATTGTATTTAAATTTGATTCTGGAGGAATGAACTCTTTTTTCTATATTTATTATTTAGATACTACAGTTTGTGGATTTTAACCACAGTAAATAATATTGTACATTGAATATTGAGCACACATGCAAATTACATATACTTTTTTGTAGTGAATGTTGTAAAATAAAGAAATAAATTACGTCCTCCAGTTTTTATGCACCTCGGTCAATGGTCAAGATTTTATGTTCATCGCTGTTTCATTTTTCCAAGGGCTTATTTTCTCTAGTTGGTTTAATTTTGCTTACTGCCTAAGCAATTCCTTCAGGAATTTGCCACATGGTCGCCCAGTAAACATAATAATATGCACATGAAATAAGGTATATTCAATTCATATATGTTGAACATTGAATAGTAAATGGTTATAGAAATGGAAAATCCTTTTCTCCTCTTCGCTTGGATAAAAATGTTCGAATTTTTACATGAATCGCGGAATTTATTTTTTAAACTCATTTTGAGTTATCGAAACCATGGTGCGCCACCTGGATATGATGTCTAGCACTATTTCTAACGTGCCTGCAAAGATTCAGCTCGATACATGCAGAAACAAAAATGTTTGAACGGTTTACCATGGTGGTACTTTGGCGATTTTCGGTATTCCGGTATTTCGGTCTAACTTTACGGACATAAAAAATTTCAATTAGGCGACATTTCAAAAAACCGCACAGGCGGCCTATTTTTTCGATTTTTTTAAAACTTTCAAGGACTTCAAATTGTATGACCCATACCTTTTAGAATCCGTTGACAGACTTGAAAAAAGTTGAAAACTATGGAAATGGCAATTGTCCCAAGTCAAGCTTAAAACGCACTTTTTTCATTTTTTGACATTTTTTCAGTTGGGTCTGGCGGGTCACCCTTAGGTGATAGGGGGATGTTCTATAGGTCCAATTACTCAGAATTGTCGCTAGTATTTTATAAAATTATCAAAATAATTTTATGAATTTGTTATTTCAAAAACCACAGGTCTGAAATAAAAACCCTCACATCCGGCAAGTGCACAATCGGTGAGTTTAGTGTCATTTTTTACTATCTTTTACATCTGTAACCCTGTTTCTTTTTATTGTCGCATTGATGTATCGCCTTTTGTTTGTATAGCCTTATTTTATTGGATTTTTCAGTCACACTGTAAAATACATTGTACGTTACATTGCAAGTTGCAAGGTTTTGCTCATAAAGTTAAAACGAGCTAAAATGAGATCTAGCCGTTATATTTTATATTTTACACAGCTTACGAATTAAATCAGGTAACTTTTTGAAGTTTTGAATTCAAGGCTCTTTTTGTTTAAATAATAAATTGGAATGGAAGTGAATTAGTTGCATTGAATATTGTGCGTGAAATTGTGAATGCATGCAAAATGTCAACGCACACGTTACAATATTATGACGTTTCCTTGTTTCTATAAACTAACATTATTCCAAATTATAAATAGTAAATTCTAATGATGTACAGTTCATTTGCATTTTGAATGAATACACAAAATGAATAATAATATGAACAAGAAACAACGTGAATAGTGAACCAAGAATCAAGATAAAATGAATGACCATAAATAACTTGATGCAACATGTAATAGCATTACGCACATTAGGATAATTCATGGAAAGTATGATTAACTCAGTTGGAAGTTGGAAGTCGAAATGTTGCATAATTTTATCTGAATTACAAATTACACGAGCACTTACAACTTATAATTCATAATTCATACTTGATTTGATGGACAATGTAGTTTAGTTTGATATTTGCACAGCTAATGACAACACGACATTGTTTAGATTTCGTTTTGAGTGACTCATTCCTCATTGAACTGAACTGCTACTTATGATTCTTACGAATGATGTTTTTCCACACGTTTTTTGTTCTGTTACCTCTAGAGTCTAGAGATAATTGGATGAATAGAAGGATGACAAAAATAAGTTATTTCTGTTTAAACGACAAAAGTGGTTATTATTTTCCTTCGTATGCATTTTGTGTCACCTTCATCTTTTTGGTCCGTAAAAATTGCTGTCTAGTTGTGCTTCATATTGGTTTTACAGATCAATTATATTTATTCAATTCGTATGAACACACATGGGCAATGCACATGTAAATTTACACATGTTATTTGTCTTATCTCTTTACTCTTGACTCTTCACTCGTCAAATACGGCAGAGCTGTACTGTACTTTTCCTGAGAACTTGAATGTGAACATTCTCCAGCGAAAAAAAATCATGTTAATGATTATTGCTTTTCTCACAGCTCGTCCATCCACAATACACAATACACAATCCACAATCCACAAGATCACATGCAATTAGCTGAGAAAAAGGATAAAAGTGAGTCATAATAAAACAAATTAATTGTTCTCCTCATAAGTCATAAGTAACAAGCAAATTCATGGGCATTTTTGTTTCAAGCTTCAAAGCTGAGAAGGGATGAGATTTGATGTTTGATTCAGCCGATTTTGATTTGACAATATGATGTATAATTCAGGAAAACATGTGTAAATTATTTTATGACTGTGTGAATCCGATAGATAGATTATTTTTACGAAGGTCAGAATCCATCAATTAGTATATTTACACTATAAAATTTGTAGTAAAATGCGAATCGGTATGGATTGAACACTCAACATGCAATCCTAAAAATATACCCACAATTTTTGTTCATGTTCCCTGATTATTCCACGATACGAGGAGAAACTAGCATGCAATGTGATGTTCAGCTATTTTTATTGCTCAATATTGTAAAAGGCAATAAAGATCTAGAATCTAGAATCTGCATCATAAATCATAACTACTGAATGTCCGGATTCTGGCTCCTGGATATTGGATGTAAAATACAGACACTGCTACAAGGACTTTATCAATAACACACGGTGGTAAAAATTGGAAAAAAGTGCTACAATTAAAATAATGAAATAATTATCATGACCCATCTTCATTTTTATTTTACTTTGTAGTTTGTAGATTGAATCTACTAGATTCCTCCGTAAGACGGGAAAATTGAGAATTAAGCTTCTGGAGGAATTAAAGATTTTTTACTTTTAAATCACTAATGTACTTTGTGAATTATGTACTAATACCGTGAAATCATGAGATCCAAAAACCAAAAAATACATACATTTCATATGTTAGACAACATGCCATGCTCAAATACAAATGGTCATTTTTTACACTAATTTTATTTCATGTGAGCAGCAGTAAAAGTTGGTATGACGAATGGCAAATGGAGAATTTTTCTTTATGGATTGACTGATGACTTTTAGTGTAATGGACCATGGAAAACTCTCTACAATCTACAATCTTCACTATACAAAGTTTTTTCATCTTTCCCTTGTATTTCATAATAGTTGGTACTTTTTACGTAAAATATAAAACGCGTACCATTTAAATTGTAAAATGTAAAATGTACAAGAAACGTTGAAACAACATAAAACATACGACATTATCTAATAGATGTTCCGAATTCTTTTTAATTTTCTTGTCCATAATTTTCTTATACTACAAACTACAACACAAAAAATGCGAAGAATTCATTATTCATTATACATTTTTTTGTCACTTTTGTCTCATTGCCTCTTTACTCTTCACTCTCTTCACTCTTCACTCTTCACCTTGATCTTTCCATTTCAAATTGAACATTGTTTTTGTCTGGGAAACCTTTGGCATGTTCCATTAAAATTGTTCTCGTCCATGTTTGATGTTCAATACTGAGTTATGGAATTTAGGGAGGTGTTTGCACAATCAACCATTTAATCATTAATGGCGTTACTATCACTAGTATGGCAATACGCGTACACGCGCTCCACGGTTACACATTCACAAGTCTAAAGTCTAAAGTCTGAATCGTGTTTTTAGTTTTTTGAAAAATGAAAGAGGCACCGGAGGAAAAAACATGAAAATTTTTCGCATGATGTGTAACGTGTGTGGTGTGTGCTGTATGCGCAAAATATAAAGTATTGAGTAAGTAAATGATGTGGAATGTGGGCATTGTGTATTGTGTATTTTGCATGCTACCTATGTGACCTTTTTGCAGCACGTGGGATTATCATTAGTGTTTTGTGTCTCCCTTTGCGTGTTTCCTTCCCTGTTTTTATTTTCAAGTACGTACATACATAAATGAGCCAATACCAACTGGATACTGGATATTGGATGATATAATATCAAGTATTAAGTATTATAGAGAACACAATTGTACACATTGAGAAATTTGAAAAAAAGTTAATGACTTGAAACTTGAAAGATGACGCATTTAGTTGTACAGTTTCTTTGTGATCCAAATAAATACTGAAAAAATTGGTGGCGTTTTTTATGCGTGCTCATTGTACATTGTGCTCAAGTATTGGATAAATTTTTCCATCAAGTAAATTAGATTATACCATAAGATTTTTCATACTTCCATGACTGATGACTGCGTCTTCAATCTTCAATATTATTCGCAGTATGAACTATGAAGAACTACGTGTATGCATGACCAAACATTTGAGTGAGACATAAAGTCTATGTAAAAACGTGTGAATTCATATGACTAGATTCTAGATTCAATGTGGACTCTGGACTCGGGACTTTTTTTACTGTGTTACATTTATTTCACAATTTAAATACAACGAGTAATTATTATTGTTACTGGCAGAAATCATAATATTATGTAAGTTAAAGATTTTGATTGAAATATAAAATGCGCTGGTGGTACTTTAAATGAAGACGATTAACATTTTTTATAAGTATATTTTATATGTCTGTAGGCTGTAGACTGTAGACTGTAGACATACTTAACAAATGGGATGTTGTACATAGTTTATTCGAAGCAACCTTTGATTGATGAAATTCTCTTGTCCATTCCAATGTCGGACAATTTTTGCTCTCCATTTGCTGGATAGATTCTCTTGCAAACTCCCTGGCAATCTTTATCTTCACCTACAAAATTATAAACAAAATATTTTATTATAATAATAATATTTAACTATATTTAAGGATTTCACTCGAGACTCGACAGCATGAATAAAGAATAAAAAATGAAGAATGAAAAATGACAAACATACATGCAGCAACGCAGGTTCCTCTTGTATCCGCGGATTTTGGTTTCTTTAACCATCTTCTGGGTAAATTCTTGCAGGGACCGTCTGTGGAAAGGTGGTGGGAGAGTCCTAAACATTCATAAAAAAGGGATTAAATTACTGTCAACTGTTGGTTGACAAAATAATTTTCAACAAATAAAAAATGATACTACAAACTACAATACAAAACAATATACAATGTACTGTGAACAGTGAGCAGTGAGCAGTATAGAAAAAACTTTACCTCCTTGATACTCCTCTTCATAAAAGTCGACCTTGGTACCTGGAAATTGGACAATGGACAAATGGTCATAATTTAGTAATTATTATTGTTTATAGTTTACACTAATTACCAATTTTACAGCAAAGAATTTTGTTCTGGTAATTTAAATTCTTTTCAGATTTTTTTCTTACCCAGTGTCAAATATTCTTCTCGTAAGATGTCAATTTTTCCAGCCTGAGTGTAAACTACACAGCACAAAAATGTAACACTGAAAACTAATGCAAATCTCATTTTGACTGGTTTAACGTTACTGGCGTTAGAAAATAAAAGAGTCTAGAATCTAGAATCTGGAATTATTTCAGAGAACTCACAGGAATCAAAGGGAGTGAGAATTGATTATGGCAGGCGGACTGTGGAACTTGAACTGATGTTCATATGACTTTCTTTTCTAATTTTATAGTCTAAAGAATTGGAGCAAATACAAGATGGATGTAGATTCTTGACTCTTTACTCTAGACTCTGTACTCTAGACTGTGGACTGCAATTGTTGACATATTTATTTATTGACCATTTTTGTTTCTTTGTGATTGTGATTGTACTTGTGCATATCGCATATTTAATATGTAGTATGTACAAACTACACACATAACACAACATGCTGTGGATTATATGGAGAGATAAACAAATAAACACAAAATACAGTAACAATGATCCATTTTATCCATATGCAGTGGATAATTTTATGTAAATTTATTCCATGTCCCACAGTTCAAGCTCATGTTTCATGTCACAGCATTCAGAGAAAGTTTCAACGATAATTCGTCACTCAGCTGGCAACTGGCAACTACAATCAGAAGATACAAAAGAAGTTCGGTGCTGTTTGCTGTTAGTTTAGAATCTTTATTTATGTTTTCAGTTTTTCCTATATTGTACATTATACATTGTTCATGATTCTTGTTGTATGTTGTATGTTGCATGTGGAGCTTGGATTGTTGATTGTAAATAAATAAATAATAAATAAAAGCAGAACAATTCTATCAAGTCTCAAGTCTCAAGTATCAAGAAACTTTGAACTTGTTTGCTTACCATGAGCTCTGAGATCTTACATAACTTTTGTATAATATAATTCGACTTTTTAAACTTTGTTGTACATAACTGTACTCGTGCCTCGTCCTCTCAATCGAAACATTGAAAATGGAAACAGAGCAGCTTGAAATTGTATACTCGTGTCTCGTGTCAATACTCGATAAACATTTACCTATAATGTATTATTATGTATTACTGTATGCTGTGTACATTGTGCATCCAACGAGTTCATCATTTCTAACATTCTCAATTCTCATGATGGGGTATCTATCATATACATGACAGACACAAGTAAGTAGAGGATGTTGAAAACTTTTTACTTCCCATGAATACATATGACATGAATAAATAAGGCTGAGAAATTCCTATGGTAAGTAAGTGCAAAACGGGAAATGAAGTGTGAAATCGTATTTATGCACATGGCATTTGATCTGATGTGTCGAACAATTATTTTCAACCTACGACTTATTTAATCTCCAATAATTATTGTAACAAAATAATAATAATAATAATTGTACTACAAAATTAACTACTAAAACATTAGTTTTTACTATTTACACACATTTTTGTCTTCATAGTCTGGTGACTTGCACACATACACAATGCACTTGTATTTTCTTCGTTTCTTTGTTTTCGAAGGACAGGAGTTTAATATCAATAAAATGTATAGCTGAGTCAAACTTATACATGCTTTTGTGGAGCATCAATAATACTATAATATTATTATGTATCACAGTCTAATCTTTTTAGTTTCATTATCATAAGCAAAAAGTCACAACCATTTTCTTGTAACTTTAGCCCTTATTTTTGAGCCCTTTTGTCCTACTTTCATTTCTTATAAGAACAAATAATGTACATTTAAGTATAAAATAGCACAACTGATATAAAAATGCAATGTTATTGTACTGGAATATAAAGAAATAGAGTACAAAATTACCCATAAAAATACTATGACTATAAAATCCAAGGTAAATTCAAAGATTTATAAAACTCGACTCGATCAGTAAATTCTTCCTCTTTCATTCTGTGATTTCCAGAAGTTTCAAAAGTTAAATATTTCAGTCTCTTTTTAGAAGAAAGAGTATCCGAAGGAACTGGAGTCCAAGCCACTCCATTACAATTCATTTTCCTATCGTCATGAGCAAACTGAGACCAAAGATTAACCAGCGTCTTTGAGAATTCATAATCTCTCATTCCTCGAAAACTTTCCATGTATGGAAGTGCAAACAATGACAACAAATCATCGCCATGGCATACTCCTGTGTCATATTTATAAAACCCAAGTTTTTTGAGAATGTCATTATAAATTAATTTGTAAGTTAATTGCAACGTCCAATGAATGTTGGGAGTAAAACCAAAGAAAGTGGTGAATGAAAATTCCCCTTGATATTTATTGTAGTAGATATAGACGGGTTGAGGACTATGATGAGCATGATAAATAGCTGTTTCTCTTATCGCTACTAAGTAGAGTCGATCAGTCATTATATTTGTTAGAGAATTATAATTTTTCTCAAAATCTAATTTCTCTCCTGCGGATAGAGATTTTGGAGGAGATTCTAAATAAAAGTCTAGGATTTTTTTAGTCACATTAGTATTTTCTTCAGGATACAAGAGATATTGTGGAAGGATGGACATGTAGGTTTCTTCAAGATCTCGTCTTAATTCTTCGTCAAGAGCCAGCCGACCAGTAATCAAGAGTCCTTCATGAGAATTTATTCCAAGTAAAATTGGAACTTTGTTGTACTTTCCTTGAGTCATTAAAGTGTATGGATGATCAGGTAAAAATATTTGGTTGTCATTTTGGTCTGCTCTTCTTTTTTCAACCGTGGGACCATACATTATCAATGGATTAATTAGAGGAGTCTGAAAAAAAATTGTTATTTAAATGAATTTTACAACTCTTCTTAAATTTTTAAATATGTATGAAAACGTATCAAGTATCAAATATCAAATTTACTTATAAAGTATGAAGTAAAAAAGTTAGTACTCTTACAATTGTCTCCATTTGAGTTGCAACAATATCATCCGCTTTGAGTTTGAGCAAACATTCTTTCAATATTTTAGAATTGTCGACTGGACAATTAAGTCTTTGTCCCAGTCTGGTGGCTTGTTCCTTTGGTTTAATGGAAAGTGACCAGACTTTTATTGCTGTTCCTGATGAACATCCTGCCTTATTGAATAGACCTAAATCATAAATCATAAATTTTTTCTATTGATGAAATTTTGTTTGTGTATGGTACCATTTTGAATTTTGATCTTTGACAATTGACATTCTGTAAATAAAGAGTAAAGAGAAGTAAAATTAACCTCGTGACATCGGAGACAGTACATGAAAATGAACACTCACAGCACCTGCACTTTCTCCAAAAAGTGTAACTTTATTTCGGTCTCCACCAAACCCATTTATATTCTTCTGAACCCACTGTATTTACAAATTACAAACAATAAAAAAAATTTGATGATTCTTTTTCCAATTTTTACTTTTATAATTTATAATGGCAATCCTTTTATTTTACTGGTATTTATATTTTGTAAAATCTAAGCATTTTTCGTTTACCTGTAATGCAAAATTTTGATCTTTAAGACCATAATTTCCACCAATAACACCATCATCTCCTGTACTCAGAAATCCTATGTGAAAAACAAATTAAGTAAGTAAATGTTTAGAGTTTCTAAAACTGTACTTGAATTTAAAATAGAAAATAGGACAAAATAATTATCTAATAAAACTCACCAAGAGAACCCACTCGATAATGAAAAGTAACCTGTATTATAAAAAAGCATTATTTATTAAATTTCAATGTAATTGTTTCAATTCACAGTTCGTAATAGTTGGAAAATGGCACAGTTCTTACCAGAATGATGTCTTCATCCATAAAATACAAAGGGTTGTTCAAGTGTGAGCTGCCCGTCATAAAATAACTGTTTTTTGAATAGAAAATAGAAACAATAAGCAAAAGTTATCAAATGTTATCAGAATCTTAGAATATTAAATTTTAAATTACATAATATTAATTGCAAAATGAAATTCATAAGCTTTTCATGTTTTACCCTCCATGTATGTAGACCAGGACTGGGGCACCCGGTTTCAAGTCTTTTGGTTTAAATACATTGATGAAAAGACAGTCTTCGGAACCCGTAACTTTCCATTGTAAATTGTCCACTTGCATACACATTGCTCCAAATTCCTTGGTTGATTTAATTCCTTCCCATTTTTCTGCATCTTGTGGAGGTTGAAATCTTTTAGCGGATGCAAATGGAATCCCTTTATAACTGTAAAATTCTCGTCCTTCCCGACTTTTCTCAACTACCCCTTGTATTTTACAACCTGTTGATAGTTCTACAATGGGAGAATTTGGTTTTGGACGAAGCTTTGCAGTGTAATATATCCAGGCGACTATCACAACTAGGACGGATAAAATTATTTTCTTCATAGTAAAATAATTCACTAATTATACAACTATTTACAAACAATGCAGAAGAAAGGGAAAATGTGTAGAAAATAAATGCTAGAAAATCATTTTTAATATTTGTGGAATTCTCTACTTCTGTGAGTTCTGAATTCTGAAGCTTTGGTCTTTGGTCTTTGATTTGTATTGAGAGGCTTTGAATTTTCTCTCCCGCTCCAAAGGGCAGAATTCAATGTAATCGTTTTCCATTCAGAGATTTATTTCCATTCAACAATGTCAGAGTACAGAATACAGAAGCATTTTTGCATAATATAGTTCTATCTATACCATGCAGTACGTAAGACATAAAAGTAACTTGTTAAATGATATTAACTCGATCGAGCGTTACATTTCCTAAGAAGAAAATAATCGAGATGAAAAAACGCACACGCACACATAGTTATAATAAACGGTTTTCAAAGTTCAAAGTGTTTGATTTTCCGTTTTGCGTGTTGTTGATGATAAGGATTGGATTTAATTGGTACAAACAAAACGGATGAACAATGGAAGACTGAATGCTGAATTGAGCAGTGCACAGAATGCAAGAAAAACAATAACGGTAGACTTAAGTAGCTACATTCATAATACATTCATCTATATGTGCAAGAAGATTTAAATGCAGAATGTAGATTCATTTCGTGTAAAGTTTTAATATAGCAGTTGTATTATTGGCTCCATTGAGTTCCATTGTGCACTATCTGTAACCTGTAACTGACTACTATTAAAAGTTAAACTACTAACTACTAACTACAGAGAAGTGTGAGGTGAGTGTCATAAATATGATATACAACAAATACAGTATGTATGTAAAATTCTGTATGGTTCTTGACTACAGTCTTTATAGTTATTTGTAATTCATAAAGTACGCGTTTTACAGTATACACTATACAGTATATTATTCTTATTATTATTATATTATTACATCATGATGTCACAATGTTTTTGATAGGAAAATTCAAATTAATTTGAAATGCCAGGGGAAGACTTTGGACAGCCTGAACCAACCTTGTCCCGGTCGAGTCGATCCCAATTTCCCTGGAAAGATCCGCACTTTCAAATTCCGAAGCACCTATTTTATTCAAAATGGTCTCAAAATCTGAAGTGATGTCAAAATTAGTTCAAATTTTATTATTATGTAAGTAAAACATGTTTTGTCATTTTAACACTTGTCATTTTTGCACAAACATCTCATGTAATTTCATTCACTCACTTGCATTTAAAAACAGTTCAGTCATTTGACATGTTCCAAGCTGAGAATCAAATTTCGATTCAAAAGAGAAGTTTGGATTTAATGGATACAGAGGCTTTTGGATCTGACCAATTAGAAAATGAGGTTTTTGAGTCACTTCCAAAAGTATCAGGATTATTGAGACGAGTCAAGCGATTCGGATGCTGGCACAGTTGTATTGGACCACCAAAACCGTACATAAAACAACAGACTTGTGAAGATGGAAATGAGTGCAGCTGTTTACTCGATCTCTTGGGTAAAATCCATGGAATTGCATGTTTGACGAATGGTCGAAGTCCTTTAGTAAAAAACACTGACCGAAAACGAAGAATGCCATCTGAAGAGTAAAATAGATAAATAAAATATTAATTTAGTTTAAAGTTGAACACTTTTTTATTTGTTTAAAAAATGTCTTAATTATTGTCAAATTAATATTATCTTTTTCAGGGGAGACATTAGTTCAGCCGTGGAGAAGAAATTGCAATGTAATTATAAAACTTGTTGGACTATAGAAGAAGATGGAGGGCCTGGAGGTGAACGTCGAAAGAGGGGGAATAATCTGGATGAGGCTGATGATGAAATCATTGGTAACGAGGGGGGTGGTAGTGTTGGCAAGCATCAACTGGCATCAGTAGTAGAAGGAGTGTACGTGCAAGGAAAATGTAATTGTGGCCAAGAAGGATCACTAACAGCTTCAGATGTCCATCCAGCCGCACTCAATCATGTTCATCAAAAGGAAGACTACAAATTTGCATTGAGTTACAAGACATTTCCAAATATGGATGGAAAATGTGTATGTCGTTTTGGAAAACAGATAAATGATCCCAGTCCAGGAGGGGCTAAAAGTCTTAGTAATAGTGATGAAAGCGATAGTTTTAGTTCGGAAACCAGTGGTGTTAGAACATTGAAAGAGATGCAGACGATGAAAAATGATGAAACTCGAGACATTGTTCAATGTGGACTAGGTGGTTGTCATCATATTCTCATGAAACTACCAAAACATGTTCATGGTCATCCGGAAGACAAACAAAGTAATGAGCCCTGGTATCTACTTGAAATGAAGAAAACAATAAGAACCAAAGAGCCACATGTCCACGAGACAACTGGAACTGTTCAGTGCAACTTAAAAACATGGTAAAAAAACTAACAAAACATAATGAACAAAAAATCAAAGTATAATATTATTTTCTAATTCTCCCTCTTGAAAATTGAAAACATTAATTAAAAAAATGCATTTTATTTTCTTTACACTTTTCATAGTTGGAAAATAGAAGGAGGTAAGGAAAATGATATTCAACAGCCACCATCTGAAAAGCGAACTGATGAAGCTGACCCTCTTGAAGATACTGTTCAATTAACAGCACAGCAAAAACTACAACTGCTTAGTCAAAGAGGAAAAGTAACTCCACAGTCAAAATCTGGATTTCATGTTCAGTGTAGTAAAGGCGTTTGTGCTTGGTATAAAGAGGAATCAAATATTGGCAAAACTAAAGCAAAGAATAATCGTCACCACTATACTAAAAATAATGGAGACGAAATTGTTGTGGGTAAAGATGGACTTTGTCCATGTTACAAGGCATATCTTACTTATTATAACTGGAAACCTAAATAAATAAATAAATAAATAAATGAAAAATGTAAACGAAAAAATATGATTTTATTTCACTAAGTACTGATTGCGCGTACTGATGTCACCGCTCACTGCAAAAAGAATAACAAAAATGTCCAAAATCCAAGAGACAAAGTATATACAAATTAAAAATCATCCGCACGTGTATCCGTTATCCGTTTTTCGTACACGATGTTTATCATTTATCGGTGATCGTTTATCTTGATTCTATGTTCTTCTTGTTTCTCCTTTGAGTTGCTAAGGAAAAGGACTGTAAACAAATCGTGTGCATTTGCCCAGGCCAGATCACATATCACACATCACACGAGCACACTTCATATAATATATTATTATTATGTTGTATAGTTACAAGTTATAATATAGATAATTACATACATCACATCATGTGATGGCGAATGGAATCATTCCACAGCGCACAGTGCACAACTGTGTAATTACAGTAATTTCTGTGGCACCGAATACCGAATGCTAAAAATTTGCAAAAGTTACATAAAAACTTTTCTTCTCCTCCGGTTTTTTGGTATCACATATTTGAAATTTCAAGTACCTAATGTAGACTGGTAAGGTGAGAATTAACGTGGGACATTATACTTTGAAACCCGGTGATATAGACAAAAAAGGCAGAGAATGAAGTTAAAACTTGCTATTGTAGGTCCTAGTGGTTCAGGTAATTGAATATTAACGTTAAAACTCAAAAACTATGATTAATTTTGTATTTAATATTCTTGTAACATTTTGAATCTTGATAAATCCTTTCAGGAAAATCCTCTATTTCCAATTTATTGGCTAATGATGGATTTGGAGATAGTGCAAATTCTCATTTACCATACCGATCAACGCATTCCCTTAGAATTGTAGAGTTTACTGTACCAAATGTAGATTTGACAAAATATAATATGGAAGTTGATGTTCAACTTTGGGAAATTGGTGGAAGTCCTAGGTGAGCAATCATAATTTTTTCTTAAACTGTTTGTATGATATGAAATTTGAAAGCATGTACAAATAGTAAGTGCAACTATAGTTACTGTCAGGATTCATGATACTTTTTGTCTATATTACTAATTACTAGGTTAAAAAACATATGGGCTGGAGTTCAACATAATTTGGATGGAGTAATTTTAGTCTATGATGTGAACAGTTCAAACCATGTGAGGGATGCGAGTTCATTCTTCATGGTAAAATACGAAAAATACTTATGTTATGCATTTAAATGTTTACTAATTACACATTCAGACTTCATGCTTGATTCTGTGTACTATAATATCAAGTTTACCAACAATCATTAATTATAGTCTTTTGCAATTTTCTATCCTTTAGCATTTTGTGACACACGCTCCATCCAATATTTCGCATAATCAGTGTTTAATTGTGGGGAATGTATTTCGGGGACAAAAGGAGACCGGTGTTCAAAAAATTGTTGGGGTCCCTCCGATAACAAGAGTACGACACATTGCAGTCAATATTGATGATGATGCCAGTTATTTAAGAGAAGAATTCCGTCATTTTCTTAGTACGACGGCTCAAATTATTTTTGATCGGGAGAAAGCAAACATGATTTCGTAAAATAAAACCTTACATAATATCCTATATCCTACATTTTTAATTTTTACCTTTTCCCTATCCTATTTTTCACACTTTCTGAATTCTTACACTCTCAATTCCTAATGTCCTAATTCCTTATTTCCAATTCTGTGCAGAAATACCACACCAAAATCTGCCTCTAAATCAAAATCTCGTTTTCGTCCACATGACTTTTCACATGTAAAGTGTCGCACAGCTCCAAAAAGTTCATCTAGTACAACTCCACCTCCTCCAGATTTGGATTTTTTGAGTCCTCGGAAAAGATCAAAAACTTCAAGATATTCAAAGGAAAACACGAGTTTAAATAGCACTGTTGGGCAAATGAAAGACGAAATAGTAAATGATGATGATGAAAATAATGTAGAAGACTAACAAATGAAAATAATGAATTTTATATTTTATACTGTACATATAAAATATTTTGATGTAATAATGATTTTGTGATTTGTTTTTAAAGCTGAAAATAAACAGAAATCTTTAAAACAACAAAGGGATAATCCGCATTTTATTTTATTTACGGGGATGGAAAAAATAAAAAGTAAAACGAAAAGAAAAAAAGCTATTGCAGCAGATATCATTTTGAGTGCCAACAAAGCGATACGAAAAGGGATTTGAATTTTTTATCGACGTTTTTGTCTTTTGTCTCAGAATTCTGAGAATTGCACACTGCACACGAGATAAAAACAAGTCTGAACAAGTTAAATTTTACGTAAAAGTAGATTGAGTAAATTGACCATTTTCTGTGATTTAAAGTACTTCGTATAAAATTATAATGGGATCATAGTTTTTCAAACTATATACTTCAATTGTGTGAAAGTTACTTCTGTCAGCACTTGGTAAGAACCAAATTATAAAATATATACTATTATAAATGATACGAATAGAGAATAGATACTATGCTCATAAAAATGATGTAAATTAATAATTAATATACTGTTGAATTCTTATAATTTTGATTGGTACTAGGTAAAATGGACTGTTCAAATAATAATTGGATCCTTTGGACCGTTTGGTCGGAGTTAATTAGAGATCAAATGAACGAAAAAACATCAACTGAAGAATTTACAAAGTTTATTATGGATATTTTGCATGAGCAAGACAAGAGTTTTGAAGTGCCATCAGCAGCTACAAATATTTTGATGGTAGGGTATTATATATAATATGTAGTATAACATTGTATGTTTATACTTGTGTTTTTGTAAAGCATATTATTTATTATTATGTACTTAGTTTTTTGTTTTTTGCGTGTAATTTTGAAGTATAGTAATGGGGTACCGTTAGAAACAACCCGTACACTGTAAAAATTATTGTGACGCATATTGTACCTGTTGTCATGGTAGATTCTACAAGGGAAAGTACAAAAAGGGTTACAAAATCGTGCGCCAGACAAAACTTTGTACTTTTGCACAATGCAATTTTATAGCGTATTTTTGTTTTTTGTGAGAAATTAGTATGACACTCGGATCTCGGATAAAAACTATTCAGATTTTGACTTATTTTTTAAATTTTGTTCCGTACGGAACGTTATTCAACTAGACTAGTGCCCCAGTCCCCAGTATGACTCAGTATTAAATATTCAATACGGATTAGTCCGAAGTAATGATGAACAAAAAACAACGCAAGCTTTTATCAGAAATGACTTTATTTTTGTCTATACGGAGATGGAAAATGACCGTCAATTGTCAATTATATCCATTATTATCAATAACTACAGTTGTTTCATGTAGTTCATAAGTATTATAAATCTTCCTTTCAAATTCCAAATAAAAAATGCAATAGTTCTGTCTTCTGTCTTCTTCCTCCGAGTTTCTAGTTTATTCACTGTTCACCAAGAAGAAATACATTGCGACATTGTTATTCTTTCTGAACTGCTACTGAAATGTGAACGAATGTTGGACACCAGCAAGTTGACTGTTTGAGAAACTCTACTAACGTAAATGAATCCGAGTCCAAGTTCGGAATCATTTTCACACTCCAGTCCTCTCTTAAATCTTAAAAGTACTACTAAAACGGATCCCCACAACTGCTGGCGAAATTCGTTCCTGACGAGACATCAATAACAACAATTTGCTTTTGATAATAATAGTACTAATGATTATTATTATTGATAACAATTTACGATCAGATTGTCAAGTTACTGTTCCATGAGAAATCATGCCAGACGCCTATGCAAAGATGATTGTTTACGACCCTCGCGTACGACATATTTATGAAGTTGCAACGACATGATGTTCCTTGTTTTCTTCGTCAAATTATTTTATTAGGAGTCGGGAGTTGGAATTTTTTTCAAAGTTCTTCGTTGAACAAAAAAATTCATATTTCTTCAAATAAGAAATTTGTACAAGTACTTATAGTTTATAGTTGAAAGCAAGGCAAGGCGCTGCCCTATATAGCACACTATATGTAATAGAGTATAGCACTGTTCCTATAGTGTCATTCAGACTAACTTCTCACAATTTTTTGTACACCAATATAACTAAAAGTACAAAATGTAAGTTTTCCTTGTACTGTGTACAAGTTTGCTTACATAGTTTGGTAGCCATGGAGTTTTTGACATTATCCCTCACATTTTCAAGTATAGAATACGGTACAATTTCCAACGGTACCCCATTATTATATTATATTATGTGTACATAGGTAAGTAAAGATAACCTTGAATTTTTACTCCAATTTCAAATCAACATTTACTTGGAAAAATTTGGAATTTGTCTCTCTATCAATTGTCCACAAGATCAACTTTGATCAATTCAGCATTTTTAAATTGTGTTACATTTTGGATCTATACCTTTATTGTGTTGTGTGCGACATCAACCTTGTTATCTGCCATGGGTCTTCATCTACTTTATCGTGTTGTGTGCAACATCAACCTTGTTATCTGCCATGGGTCCTCATCCACTTTCTAGGGCCTCGTCTTCAAAGAGTTTGCCGTTGCCTGTTGTTGGCCATAATCGTATCAAATTGGTCTCCAGGAGTTTTTATGGTAAGTATTTACATAATAGTTTCTTTAAATGTATAACTACATTAATATGTACAAAGTGTATCAATTTTCTTGCGTAAACTAGATTTGAAGAATATTTAACTTTGCTTACATGTAATTTGTCTATAATATATTTGTGTTTGTTTTGATTTTTTTCTAAAAGGAGGAAAAAATTTTAGTATTGTGGATGTAAAAAAGGATTTTCAACATTTCATGGTAACCTTGGAGGCGCGGGTTCCTGATTCCTCCATAATTCAGGAAATGGAAAAATTTATTACCATTCAGGAGCAACTTCAAAGGCCCACCTGGAATACACTAGGAGTGAGAAATTTTTGCTTGAGAAGAGCTGAAAGAAGTCTTTTGGAGATACTAAGAAACCTTCAAACACAAGTTGAAATTTTGGAAAGAAAACACCGTAGTCCAAAAACATTCTTCGCGTTCAAGTGCATTTACAATAAAATTAGAATAGACTGGACCAGATTGATAGCATTACCAGATAGGTTTCAAAATTATAAATTATATAACATACATTTGTCCTTTATATCTCAAGTTCAATTGCTACGTGGAAAATATACGGGCAAACTTTAGATATTTTACTATGTTTCTGATATGTTTTATATTATTATTGTTCTTATAATTTTCTTTTATTATATATATGTAATAATTTAATTGTTTTATTTTATTATTTAATATTCTTTTACCTTTTACTTTTGCTCTTCCTTTTTTGTATGTTTATTTGGTTATGTAAATGTAAATATTTTTGAGATTTCTCTATTGATCTCGATTTTGATGTACATTTTATTGTGGTGTTCTACGATTTGAAAATAAATAATTCTTTACATTTTTATTTTATAAACAACAAAAGTTTGACTTTCTATTATTTTAAGCATGTTCAATTTTATTTGGCAAATAAAGTATTATCATCTAAATCATATTGCATACTTATGCATGCAAATATTTTTGGTCGCCACATTGACATGGGAGTCCACAGATTCATGGTACGCTGGTCAATAAAAGAGAATACGTTTTGCATTTAGGTTACTTTCAATTTTACAAGCAAAGAAAATCACTCAAGATAAAGGAGCTGCAATGCAAACTGTACACTTTTTGTGCCCTTGCTTCAGCAAGCGGGTGTCAACTGGTCACGGTGTTCCTTGAACCTGGTGTACAATGAAAAACTCTGGTCTATTTGGTTTCCTTGTAGAGAATTCAATTACTTTGCAAAATCTGGGACCAATTGAATAAATGGTATTGTCACGAGGATCAAATATTCTTGGTCATCTGCAGATTTTGGTGGAAAAGTTTGTGTGATCGAGTTTAAAATGAAAAATATAAATAATTGGACTTGAAAATAAAATATTAAAAGGACGTACACAGCTTTCACTTGAACCTTTTGGCCATCCCCTGTCCATGCCACTTGCAACAAACAGTATTCTGAAGATAGTCTCGGTACTGAATACAATGGTCTAGAAAGAGGTCGCACTAATGCTTTTTAGGGAGCGCAGAGTAGCAAGCTACCCTATTACGCTGAGCAGATCCGTCTGTCATCACTACGTCTGCGCATGCGCAAAGTACACTATAAATGCAAAAGCAGTTATGCACACACACATATGCTACCTACATATGTATATGAATGCACTTCTTTGTACACACACATCTACAAATCGAGGCTTATCTAAACGAAAAGGCCATGTTCCATGTCTATAACATGGAACGTGGCCTTTTCGTTTAGATAAGCCTCGAAATGCTATGTACATACACGTGTACCAAGGGGCCGTTCATATATTACGTGACCCGGGTGTAGGAGGGGGGTCCAAAAAAATCAAAATCTTCTTCTTGCATGTAAATGTTTTGTATAGTCAAGACACGTGTACCAAGGGGCCGTTCATATATTACGTGACCCAGGTGGGGAGGGGCGTCCAAAAATTCAAAATGAGGTTTTTGCATGGAAATGACATCGGGAGGTCAAAAAACGTGTTTTGGAACACACGCTGAGGCGCAATTGAATACACAGCTTCGCTGGCGGAGCCTTATGCTTGAAAGGCGAACCAAAATCGTTCCAAAGGAAGGATTTTAACTGTATTTATGCATGCTGCGCTACCCACTCGCGATGAATTATTCATCAAGCGAGTATTAAAATCGTGTTACACCACGATTTATATTTTTAATTCAGAATTTATGCAGTCGAATAATATTATTTTGACCTGAGTTTTGTCACAATTGTGTAAATTTTGGTGGATTTCAGTCACTGGTAGTTTTTGGAATTGAATCCGTATTAATTGTAAGTCTCTTCATTTCTTTTTTTTTATACACGTTTTAATTTTTTTATACAGAATGTTAAATATACACCTGTTTTAGTGTATACTATTTTACTAAATATTGAGTGTTTTTATTTTATGTATTTCACAGTGAATTGGCCGGTTCTCGTTTATGAAAGTATCTCAGCTTGTTGGCCTTTGTCAAGCTCATTTCAGGATGTCAGAAACCAATGATCGTAAGTTTGTTTTATTATCATTATTATTATACGTGCGTGTATTTTGTAGGGGCACCTTTAAAGTTTTGCCTTTTATTTTTGAATTTACTTTTAGCTTTTATGTTGTAGAATTTGTATAATGCACTGAATGATTTATGTTGATGAATTTTTTGTTCTGTAGGTACCGATACTTCCAGTGAAAGTTCTTACTCGTCCCAAAGTAGTCCTGATGGACAACCAGCTGATGTTGAATGGGATTATTTTTGCACACATCAATGTAAAATCAAAGAGTTGATTGATGGCATTTGGCTTGTTTGCAAGGATCTGCGTACAATTGTTTTCAATCAGACACAAGCAGAGTGATCTTCTTGAAAAGTTCCCAGAATCAGTGGCGTAGTCAGCACAAATTTTTCGGTAGGCCAGCGAAAAGTTTTGGTAGGCCTAAAGCCGAAGTTACATTTTAACCTATGTAAATTTCTTAGAAATTATGCAAAAATCCCTCAAATTAGCCATTTTCTTAGAAAATCGCTCAAATTTTGGTAGGCCTGTGCCTACCAGGCCTACCACTGGCTACGCCACTGCCCAGAATTAATAAAGGAATTACTTCTGACCATGGATACAAAACTATATGAACCGCGCTCTGTCCAAGTGTACAATTTCCTATTGTCCGCTTCTGCCAGAATGCAAGTTCTCATTTGTCCGCGTGCTGCAGTTCCCATACGACATATTACAAGCGCAAATTTTAAGGACTTGATTAAATGTACAGTAATCATTAGTTTGTTAGTTTTAATATAAAATACCTTTCAAATATTAAACATTCACATTTTACTGTACATTTCTGCACTTTTTGTTGTCAATGGTGAATGCCTGTACATTTTTAAAAACTTTTGTTGTACGGCCACATCAACTTACAAAATAAATAATAATAATAACATTCAAATAATTGTAATATTATTACAGATCTGTTTTGCCTCTTTTGATTACGCAGTATTTCTTTATCCATCAGACAAAATTCGGCATTTTTTATGCTGAATGTTGCTTTGTCGTTTGTATTTTGTATTTTGTGTGGCAGTTTGAGAAAATGTACATGAGAATAAGAGATGACGATGACATGTGAAAGATGAAATGATCTCATGATTCATGCTTCATGATGCATTTCATTTTCGTCTCGCCTGTTTGCACAGCTTTTTATAGATGTGACAATTGAAAGGACAAACAACAAACAACAAGTGCAGAAAGGATTATGCAAATTTCCCATTTAATTTCACGACGAAGAAAGAGATTTATTATTCAAGATTCAAGACTCTAGACTCAAGACACAAGACAGAGCGCAGCTGTGCTGTATTTTAAGCCTGTAAGTTGAACTTGAGGATGTGCATGAAATTTGATGGGGATGATGTAAACAGATTAAAAATGTTGTGTTTTGTCATGTCTTGAGATTTGAAACTTGAGTTTTGAGTCTGGAGTCTGGAATTTTAAAAATGCAGTTATTTAATATTTGTCACTTGTTTTTGTCTTTGCCTTTGTAAATATTTGCTATGTTCTTGATTCTTGAGAATTGAGAGTTGAAAATCTGGCGTCTTGAAACAGCTCAGCTTGAAACAACTAAATTAAGAACAAGTATTTTTCTCTCCTAATTTTCTCAAGGTAATACAGATAAAAACAGACAATTTTCTACGTATTAAAATCTACACTAGAAACTCCAAGCAACATTTTATTACATATTTTCCACGAGGCCCAGAACTCAGAACTCAAAACTCAAAAGACTACTTTTGACTTTACTTGAAAAAGCATCACGGGTCATAAAACTTTTATTATTATCGCAGACTCATGTAAATTTTCCACTGTTTTTTCCTAGGCGAGAGATTTTCTACCTGTGAAGTTCTCTGCCACTGTCATTGTATCTCTCATTGTCATTGTCGACTGTCGAGCTACAGCTTAAAACGTGAACTGCAAACAAACTCTTTCTGTTTTTTAACCTCCAGAAAAGAAAGAAAAAATCGGAAATTGATCATCAAAATGAAGACATTTGGATTTGGTCTGGTTCTTTGTGTGTGTGTCGTGGTTATCCTCGCGTCTGCAGTCGGACCTGCGGAATCCGCTTTTGATTTTTGGGGACTTTTCAGCAGAGGAAACAAAGGAGAAACCACCACAACGACGACGACAACTGCGAAACCAACAATGGGTAAAAATAATAAACATTAACAAAAATTTGGATTTTCAAATTCCAATTTTCAAGGATGTCTAAATGGAGAAAACGAAAAATGGTTGCACTGATTAAAATGGTGACTTTTGTGATTTTTCTAGCTGGACTTGGACCATCGCTGCCTCAAAATACGAACTCAAAGACTTGTTACTGGACAACTTGCTCTAGTCGTTGTCCCATTGGGACTCAAGTCAGCGGGGCAGCTCAGTGTGAAGGGCAAAAGGGCGTCTTCAAATTTAACTGTTGCACTCAACCCATTTCTTAAAAATATGCAGATCGTCCGAACTTGAATTTGAATTTTGTTCCATTTTTTCTGGTAGGATTTTTGGGTGAATCAAGAATCAAGAATCAAATTTTAAAATGTGCATTTATTAAACATTAAACGTAGCTGTGAAATAGTAGTAAAAAATAATAATAAATAACAATTTTAGCATGTGTATAAAAATCCACAAATAAATATACAAATAATTGAGTTGTCTTCTTTTGCATTTGGATTATATTTGGTTCGTGTCTCATGATTCATAATAACTTGAGAATCGTAATCGTAATCGTAAGATTCTCAAGTTTACATAGGTGCCATGATGAGCGATGAATTTTCACGCGGGATTGGCCATGAGAAGTCTCATTGAATTACTCATAATAAACTTGATGATGGCGATGACCGTCCCTTTTTTCACAATGTAGGAGGATGTCAACTGGACGCTCATGGGGGGCAGTGAAATGGGGCATTTTGCCATGAGCGAGCCCTTCCCCTTGCCCACACTCTTGACCTTCATCCACGTCTTGATTTTCCTGGACATGGAGTGCACTTCCGCAAGAAACAGGAACATGCCCAAAAGGAAACTCGTGGTGGTGACCCCGATGACCCCGAGACAGAGGGCGATGTAGCCCTGCATCCGCACCGCAGAGTAACAACAAATTATCCCTAAACTTATCAATATGAATTTAGCCGCAATGAGCAAGGAGCCGAAAACGGCGTTACAATATTTTGTGCTGATTTGGAGCGAACGATAAACTGTCATAAAAATTTGGGCTTGACTTTTTGATTTTGACTGTGATTTCTCCTCCAAAGTTTCTCCACGAATTTGCCTTTAAAATCAGCATGACAAAAACTTAAATTATTTGCTCACACAATTTTTCAAAAATTTCGGTTTCAAAAATTTCAATTTCAAAAATTTCAATTTCAAAAACCTTCTATTTCAAAAATTGTTTTTGTCGCACCTCAACTCGTTTATAACGCCCAGGAACGCGCAGCATGAGCCCACAAAATTAAACACTATGAGAAATGCGTTTCCATGATAATTAAACTCATAATACAGTTGAAAAAGGACCGAAAAAATCCAGAAAATTTTCCCGCCTCCTTGCGTATAGTCTTGACCCTCCCAAACTGAAGACAGAAATTCTGGTGACCTCGGGCGAAGAAAGGAGTTTAAAGTAACGAGAAGCGAGAGGAGGTTAAAACCAAAAAATGTCAGTCCAAAAAAGATGGCGCAAATCTTCATCACAGAAATCTTCTTTATTGGTTCATTCGGATAAAAACCTGAAAAAATAATTTATTTATTGCATATTATGCTTACCATTTCTAATTTGTTTTTCCAAAATTTCCTTTTAGTTTTCTTGTTTGTTTTACCTTTGACAACGCTGCCGAGTTGAATGTAGACATTTACAAAATTAGGAAAGGCGTCCTTTTGGACCATGAAGAAGATTTGAAAGGCACTGGGAAAGGAATAGTAGACGATGGTGAAAAGCATGTAGATTTTCATCCGGCTGGACGTGGAATCACTCAAACAGGATTGCACACTTCGAAACACCACAAAAAAATAATAGCCGATTGTCAACACCGCGTTTAGTCGCCACCAGGAAAGCTCAGTCCTTGTTTTTGCGAATTCCGGTCCATCCTTATCATTCCAAACAAAGGGATGGATGTGCAACCACTGGCTGAAGATAAAACTTCGACGGATGTAAAAAAGCACTTTGGAAGAGCACACGTTTTGGTTTTTGTCCTTCATTTTTCTACTTTCCAGTGGAAACGGAATAAATTCCGTTTTCTCCGTTCACTAAACTCTAAACTCTAAACTCTAGACTCTCAACTAGCAGAATAATTCGTTACTGTGGCTCAGTAGAGCTCCAAAATGAAGCCGGACATGTAGCAGTTTCGCAAATTAGATGAAATAGTATTGATTTCCTTCATCGATAACACCAGACAGCTTTGAGCTTTGAGCGTGGATTGCGAAAATTAACTCCACGAAGACATGAGCTTACAAAGGGAATGAAAATAAATTACCCGTTGCCGGTTACTTGTTATGTAACGCCAATTTAATTCAATTAACTCGTTACCTTTAGCTTCGTTTATCGGTTTTAGCGGAAGGATTAAAGGTAAATCAAAAAGCTACACGAGCAAACTAAATGCTTCCAAATTGACTTTAGTCGTCGAGCGTCCAGTCGTCGAGTGCTGTTTTGATTTTCCGTTAGTTGACGGAAAATTGTTCCTCGTGTTGTAATCAAATGGATAATTAATAATTAGGCAATGTCAGGTTGCACAAAGAACTCGTAATTCCTCGTGGCTCATGTCTTGTGTTGCGTTATGCAGTGTTGTGCTTTGTTGTTATGAATTCGTTTGCCATTCCACATGCCATATTTTGTGTTGCATTACACATCAAACCAATTAGATCCATACTTGGATCAAACCTCGATGAACTCGGGCTAAACAAGTTAATCACCGGTCATGACATAATAAATTATTGATTCTTGATTCTTGGATTTGCAACGAGCACATTTATCTTTGCTGGCGCTATATGTGGGCTATTTATATGCTATCCGCAATGATCTTGACCACTTCTGCTACTTGCTACGCACAAATCCCATGAAATGAAAACATGACGTAAGACAGTTTTCCACACTAATTTTGAAAATGGAATATCATCAAGAGTCAAGAACCAAGAATCGATTGTTCATGAAGCACTTAAAAGTCAAAGGAAAGTCATCCTATCCTACCCCCTCATAAAATCCGTATTCGGTGGCGAGACGGTCTCCGTCAGGCTCTAGAGTGAATAGCCATTACTCTGGCTTTGAGAAATAGCCATTACTCTGGCTAAGAGAAGTGGTTATTACTATGAAAGTTAAGTTAGCCCTGGAACCCTGACAAATCTTGAGACGTTAAGTTAGCCCTGGCCAGCCCTGGAACTTTTCTTAAAAAAATGGCCGATAATGTTCTATACAGCTCCCAGGGCTAACTTAACTTCCATCCAGAACGACCCTAAAATAAAAGTTGTTGCTGGTGGTCTAAATTTACTAAATATTTTTTACCTCGTCCGAAAATATTAATATTTGGCTGAGAAACGGGAGACGACGTTTTTGATAGTTGCAGCAAACACAGACATTAGTTACTCCATAACAAAATTTGTTGCTAAGGCTTTCGTAACTAAAGAACAACATGCCACTAGTTTGGTGAAACTGTGACTGTTTTTGCATTTGAAATTTCAAGCTGAGTTCCACTTGACTTTGTTTGGATCAAGTGACAAAATTCAGTGTCAAATGTGGAAAAATGGGTTTGTTGTCAGCATTTAGAATCTAAAATGTAGAATGTCAAGTGAGCTAATGAAAATTGTTATGAAAATGAATCTGTGAATAATTCTATCATTGCTTTGTATTTTGTATTATTTATTCCATATTCCATTTTCATTCAACTTTCAAAAAATTCATTTCTTTTATTGTTGTACATATTTGAGCATACTATGCATTGTGCATTCCAAAAATAAATAGAGTGCACAGCTAAGTATTTTACCGGCGGGTAAATATCCAATCCTAGAATTTTTTTACACCCTAAATGCATCAAACATCAAACATGAAACATCAAGAATCAAGTGAGTGGACAGTGGTCAGGTTCCTTTGACTTTCCTCCCCTTCTTCTTTGGAATGGTTTGTAAATTTCAACTTTCCTTTGGCCAACTTTGGATTTTTCCATGGGAATTTGGGCAGTTCGGAAGTACAGGAATTTTTCAAAACATACGGTGACCGTCTCAGGGTATTGGCTTTCGATTTATCTACTGAGGGTGATGAAACTAGCCCACACACTACAATCTTGACCTTTAGAAGGATTCTTCTGGAGCAGGCAAAAAATATGAAATTGCTCGGGTTGTATGATATTCCTTTGGAGTGGCGTCAAGAATCTGCTCTCGAATTATTCCCAGAGCCAAGAAACACGATCCAACTCCCTAAACTAACCAAATTATGGTTCAAAACGTCCAATTTTACCACTCCAAAATCCTACAGACTGGTTCAAGATCTCATTCAAGCTGCTGTCAATCTGAGAGAAATCGAGGGCTACAAAATCCAGTTTCTGGATCCAGCTGCATCTGCTTTTGAGAATAAAATTTAAGCGGTCCAAGATATTGATTTTGCTCCAACGGACGGAAATATTGAGCTCTATTTAAAATTTGCAGAGGGACGGCCAAAACTCAACAAGCTCTGGATTTCTCTCGACGACTTGAGTTTCAGGAATCTTGAAAGAGCAACAAAAATTGTGCAACTTCTCCAGACGATTCTCGAGTCATCGAAAGACAGTTTAAAATCCATTTCAAAATGCCCTCCAGTCTCACACATTCCTCATTTGAAATTCCCCTCTATGAAAAAAGTCAAGGATATCCGCTTCACAGATCATAAACGGGGTATCCTTTTCAATTGGATCTTGGATTTTGATGACAATTTTCCTCCTCGTCCTTTGAAACTACAAGAAATTTTCCCCAATCTCCAATCCCTGGAAATTGACATCTTGTCTCTAAAATTTTCAGCGACTTTAGTGAATGGACATCCTCAGCGTCATCGTCATTGGTCCAACTATTTGTATTTTGACCGTTCACCTTCTCACACGGTTGATTCTGTCAAGAAATTGATAGTCAAAGGTGAGCTGGTTCCTGGATTTGTGGAGAACCTGGCATCCGTTTTTCTGCAGTTGGAAAATCTCACAATGTGGGCTCGTCCGAGACGGTTTCACGCAAACATGTGGACAATCTGGAGGGGTTTTACAAATTTACGAAGCCTAAAGTTCATCATTTTCAAAGGTCAAGATTTTTTCCACAGTTTTCGGGACCTTGAAGTGGTCATGCAGCAGATGGACGCTGGAATCACAGGATTTTCTCCAGACACCTGTGTCCACCAGCTCAGGAAAAATTATCGAAACGTGAAAATGGAAGAGATTGAAACTCTGAGAACAAATCAATCCATTTTGGATGCAAAAAGTAAAGTGTATAAAATGTACATGAATAAACATTTCTTTTTATTGAGATGAACCTTGAATTTAATTTTCTTGTATGGGTTTGTGGTTTGTCCTTCTCAGAACTCGAGAAATTTACAATCAAGTTTAAGCGGGAAGGAGGAGAGGGTTTTGATTTTCCTCGACCCATTTTCTCCCTGGTTACCGGAATTTTCGGCTTTGAGGCGGTCAAGAAACGGAATCGAGTTCACGTCTGCATTGAGCGTGAGGATGTGACTGAAGAAGGTGAGAAAGAGTCGAAATTCCAGCATCAATTACAAATATCGTCAATTTCCACTTTTATTTTTCTTCCCGTTTCAAATTTCAAATTATTTGGTTTGGTTTATTTAGAATTGCACAGAGCCCTGTCGGACGCTGCTTATTACGTGGACTTTGTCACAGACAACGACAACAATAAAAACAAGGACGACGAGTGATCCAACAAGGAAAAAGACCAAGAAGGAACAAGAAATATTTTGTTGCTCAAAAGAAGAACGACAAAGGGAATGACTGTGAAATGAACAACAAGATATGTACATAGATTCTTTGTAACGTGTAGAGCAGTAGCGTAGCCAGCTCAATTTTTTTGGTAGGCAGCTCAATTTTTTGGTAGGCACCTCAATTTTTTTGGTACGCAGCTCAATTTTTTGGTAGGCACCTCAATTTTTTTGGTAGGCAGCTCAAATTTTTGGTAGGCACCTCAATTTTTTTGGTAGGCAGCTCATATGTTTTGGTAGGTATAAGTGGAGAAAAAAGTTTTACATAGGTCATATTCTTAGAAATGACCGAGAAACCTCCTTTGATTGGCCATTTTCTAAGAAAATTTCAAAATTTTGGTAGGCCCGTGCCTACCAGGCCTACTGCTGGCTACGCTACTGGTGTAGAGTTTTGAGTCTTGACTCTTGCCTCTTTTGGCTTTTAAATCTTTGCGGTGGATTTGTTGGACAATGACACTTGAAACGAGAGTGAATTTTTTTGTAATTTAATTTAATTTAATGGTTTATTGTCAATAAGCTCAAAAAGAAAATAAATAACATGGATATGTTTTGGATCCATGTTGTCAACTTATTGTTTTAATATGTAAAAAGAGAGTGTAAAAACACAAAATCCTTTGGATATATATATTGACCGGTTCCTGGTGCATTTTTGTTGATTCAAACTGTGGTTATCCTGTAGTTGTTGAGTAAAGAGTAAACGTATTTGAATTCAGCTTTCTATCCAACTGGATTTGTGAGCAGAGATTAGAAAAGCCCCCGCAGCGCTTTGACAGTCTTCCGAAAATGTCAAGAACCTAAAATCATTACTAATTATTCTTCCAATTTTTAAAACGTTCATCCCTTACAATTAGACTCTAAAATATTGGGCATTGAAATTTTTGGTTCAATTTTTAGAAATGACACATCAAAGCCTTCAAAAGCTAGGAATGTACTCACAACTCACAACTTTTCTGCACGCTTTAGTTAAAACTTTTGTAGAATTCAAAATACAAAGTTCAAATTCAGAATGCATTAGAAATGTCATTTGTAAATTCGTTCGTTGTTCGCTTTCGATTTGGAAGTAATCCGAAGTAATCAGCTTTTTCCAAGTTTTTAAGCGGTTTTATTATTATTTTGTATCAAAACTAAGTTTTTATTTCTAAGTTATTATTTGTTTTTTAGCACGTCCATTCAACTCGAATTTTAAATTCATTGCCATTTGCCATTTGGAATTTGGAATTCGTTCAAAACTTGGCTTTTCAATCAGTCAGCCTCCCGAAATTGGATGATGACAATTAAATACGTCATTATTGTTGACACGATCTTGATTAAATAAATACAAAAATTATTTATTTTTTTTTCATTTAAATTCTTAAGAATTAGTAATAAAAAATACAAGAGAAAAAAAATTATACCGATGTCAAAAGTCGTCTGTTGAGAACAAAATAATTTCCGGGTGAAATTTGAGGCGGATTTGAACTTATTTTTGTCGCCAGCATTTGAACCTGTAAAAACCAGAAGAATAAACGAAAAAAGAAAGAGCGGCAGATTTGAATTTGAATTTCCTTCCTACTTTAAAAATTAACAAAATTTCTTGTTTGTGTTTGGTTACCTTAATCAAAATATCCTGAGGAAATCCGGACGAGATGGAAAATAATTCCTTTGAAACCTGCAGAGCGGACTCCGTCACTTTGGTTGAATGAGTGGCGAGTGCGTAATTTTGTGATCCATTGTAAAATGCCCTGTGAAATTCAAAACGGTTTGGAGTTGCGGATTTATGTGTGTTTTCATTCCTAAAATGGATTGTCTAGAATCTAGAATTTAGAATTTAGATGTATCGATTTTACGGAATGAAGGCGATGACGATGTGCAACGAAAGTCCAGAGACGATCCAAAAAACACAGAAAAACAAGTAGGCCACCACTATGAAAATATTTTGCAGGAAACTGACGATAATTTCCGCGCCAAATTGCTCGTTGAATTCCAGCACCATGTTTTCTACCGCCCCAAAAATCCTCATACAATTTTCAAGTCGCTGCTCCATTTCCTTTGATTGTAAGTTCATTTTGTGCTCTGTCGGAATCTCCATGTTTTTTCGATTGTTTTTTCGATTTTTGAAATCCTTGATTTTAAGTTTCCCGCTCTCTTTTTCTCCTGCAAAATTACAAAATTTTCTCCAGTGTTCATCTTCCGGTTTTCCAGCTCCAGCTATAAATATATCCGAATTTGATTTCAAATTCGAATTCGGATTCGCGCACTTTGGATTTTGAATTCCACACTCCCGCGCTTTGAAAGCTCCTCCATCTTTATTTAATGTTCGAGAGATCAACCTCAACTCCTCGACCACTAGATGGAGAACAGCTGCATAAACCTTCATCAAAGAGCAGAGCCAAATCGTGTGTGCTTGGTGAATGTAAAGCGGAAACATGCGCAGCACAAGGTTGAACAAAATGGCGGGAACCCACTGATGATCTAAGAATTCCTCAAACTCCGCAGGACTTTTTTCCTTCATCGCGTTGAGAACCCTCAAATAGTTCGAAGTCACGATTACCGTCAATTCCAAAACAACTACGCCCAAACACAGAATTCCCCATCTTCTATTTTCCCGCCGAACCGCCTTAAAAGCACGCATGAACCCGTTTTCGTCATTGTTTTTTGCTAAATTAAAACGTCCCGCTCCAATTGCACAGTCTAAAACTGTTTGGAAAGACTCGACATAATTGGTCCAAAATTTCAATGTTGATCCCGACCACCAGCGCCAAATGCCGAGAATTTTGAAATATTTAAAAGTGGCAGTTTGAATCAGGGACATGCAAAAGTACATAAATTGATCCGTCCTTCGAGGTAATTTTAGCCAGCGGTTGTAGTAGAAATAATGGCTGTGGAAAACGTAGTCGTTGAACACGGAGAGAAAGAGGAGGAGGAGCGACCAAAAGAGGAAGCGGGAAACCAGAGGGCGCTGATTTCGACGATGCTCCTGATTTAGGCTTTGGCGATATTCACCACTTTTGAGCCCCGTTGGGAGATAGCCACTCAGTTTCATGAGGAAAATGGGCCATTTTCCAATGTCCAAAAGGAGCTCTTCAGCATTGTTTAAAGAATTTGGATTTTCGGGGAAGACCATTTTTTTTTTATGATAGATTTTATTTTGACTAAAAAAATGTATTTTTTAGAAGTCCAAGTTTTTTTTGCTTTTTAAACAAAAAACAAAATGCCACTGAATATTTGGAGCTGGAATCGGAGTCGGAATGCAAAAGAAGTGAACTAGAGTAAAACTTTGGGAAATAACGCGAAAAAATGTGGAAAGTGAAATGAAAACCGCAATTAGTACGAAAAAGTGGTAAACAAATAGACTGCAGTTTGCACACAACAAACAACAAAAACAGCAACTAAATCAGCAAACGATGCAGATGAAAAATGTCGATGCGTTTTCTATTCTCTTTGACAATTGGAGACAAAACAGAGTAATTGTTTTTATGCTTGAATATTCTAATCCTTTTACCTTCGAAAGCTCTCTTTTCCTTGAGTTTGAGTTATCATAACATTAACAATTGACAATTGACAGAGGGCGTTGCAACTGTCACGATGCAAAATGTCCCTTTGTTCATTAATCATAAATTGAGTTTATTGGGACTTGTTGTTTTTTTGACAAGTGGAGTTTTTCTCAAATAGATAAACTTGTGGAAATAATAACAATAATAATAATAATTATTATTATGGAAAAAGGAAAACACCAATAAATAAATAAAATTATTATTATTATTGTTGGCGTTTTCCTCTTTTTTTGTTTTCTACTCGGATTTTTTGGTGCGGATCTTCATCTCTGTTTTGGCCAGGGATCCTTCTCCTCCTTTCCACGTGTACCAGAATATGCCTCTGTAATCTGCGACGGGCTCTCCCTTTGAAAAATAACGTCCATTCAACTTGGACCCACTGCAGCTCTGGGGCCGGATTCAAAGAAATTATTAAGACGCTAGTTGTAACTAAAGTTCCCATTAAAATATTGAATCCCAATTAAAGTTACACTTAAGTGCAACTCGAGTTAATTGGGATTCAATATCGCTCGCTAA